>JAHWXV010417379.1:0-10093 GCA_024586415.1 Phrixothrix hirtus
AAAATGTGGGCTTTTATGTAAAAATAAAATTGTTACAATATCTTTACTACTTTTTTTATACCTCAAAACGGTACTTACTTAAAACACACGCCTCGTATTTTATTCCTCTCCATTTCTTAACTATTTTACTAAATATGAAATACGTAGATTATAATCGTCTAGAACTAAATTCGATCGGAGGTTGATAAAAACAATTTGCTCACTTTTCTCACTTTCTTTCACTTACATTTAGTAAATTGCTAGACGCGAAATTAGTTAATTGAAAATACTATGCCACGTTGATAGATGGCGAATAGCTTACTGAGGATGGCACCTTCAAACGGATGTGTATAACATTTATTAATGCGACGTAATACAAATAAGGGTTGTCCAGCTACAACAGGTTTCCTAACGGTAGGGATGGGTGAGTTCACGATGAGTACGATCCTTGACACGTCTCTTTCCTAAAAGGTTATCAACAACCTAAACGGCTTCAGGAAGTTTAAGTCAAGCTCACGTAGAGAGCCTTAAATTTATTTTTCAAAATAAAATAACCTAAGCAATAACTTTATACAATGATATAGCGACTAAATTATAATCAATTCGTCGCTCACAATTAGCTAACCAAATCTAAAAATGCACCACGCTGTTTTTATTAATTAATAAAAAGATACTAATTAATACTTCGATTAAAATAATTTATTTAATCGTCCAAAGACAAAACAGTGACAACTCAAACAGCGAAAGTATTGTACTTTTCCTAATAAATTTATAACCGAAATGTCATCTGTATGAGGACGAAGGAAGACAAAAATACCCAATTTTGACAAGTAAATCTGATGATAATATATCTTACGGTAAATTATTTCATACAATAACATCAAAATTTAATTGATTTTAATATCGTATTAATTAAACAATTAAAAAGAAATTTCCAGTGTGCTTGCAAAAATGTTTTCTAAAATTACTACAATGCATTCAAAAACGAGTTGAATGTGGCTTTATCACCAGATGTGACGGCGCGATAAAATAACTTACAAACGCCTCGGATATTTTTTGAAACAAGAACAATGTTTTTAGAATGTTTGAACGTAATTAAATAAGTAATTCTTTCTACGGATAATCGTAGTTAAAATTGACACGGGGTAAAATAATGGTAGCTAATTTAAATTTGTTGCAACAAATCGAATTAATGCAACCCCCAATAATAAAATATACAAAAGTATTTAATTCATTAAAAGTAACCAAAATTGTAAACCGAACAAAAGAATTATTTACACAAATATTCCAATCTTTTATGAAACCAACCAAAATTTATAAAGAAACCCTTGACTTATTACTTAAGTATAACTTTCTTTATCCCAAACGCTAATAGTATTAATTACTGTCAAATTCAATTTTCATTACTAAAGCACAACTTAACGTATTACTATCGTAATTGAATTTTAAATAGGTTACATTGTATGAAACCAAATAAATAGTCCAAAAATATGTTTGTAGATATAAAAAGAAGTGTATACTGTATATCCTACAATGCAAAATAAAGATTTCGTCACTGACCTTTCGCAACAAGATATTATGCAACTGCTACCATATAAGCTGGGGTCGGAACTCTTAGCTAACGCAGTGACAACCTCGAAGTGGTCTTTAGGTTATATGTGTACGCCAAATGGATTCGGAAGCCGGCTGATGGTCAAATAGCTCAACTATTGACCTCTGATCTTACTGTTGTACTATAAACACCAATCACCATCGAAAATTAATTACAGTGGAATCAAATCTAAACATTTAACAGCAGACGCGAATTACGTAAGTCGACGCAGGCCGCATCTTAGGGACTCTAGCGGGCTCTTACTCCATCGTAATTCTCAATGAAAGAGATCCTGCTTCGTGGGAACCATCATTCTCAAAACAATACGTCCAATAAAATTACTTTCGAGACAAAATATGCCCCGTACCCAAAACTCTATATAAAATAAAAAACAACAATTAACCAAATTGTCTACAAGATATAATTCGCCCTATAACTTACCCCGTGCGCAACACAGGTGTCCAAAATTCGCAATCATAACAACTTAATGCACCCGTATGCACTCATATAACAATACCCAAGACGACACGCGGTCTACTACGATTCGCGCCCCTCAACGTTTAATAGAATTACTTAACTAACATAACTAAACGAACCTTATATCGGATAAATAACGATATAAGTTGCTTTTAAGTTAAATAAGCCTGATAAATATTAACAATAGAGTTTAAATTGTTACAAATCCCCCAACAAGAGTAAATCCCGAAATGAAGTGGTTTTGCTACAAAAAAAACTCAAAAAGCTTAAGGCCAACATGATGTAGATCACTAGCCAATCCATCGCCAAACCAAATAATGGAATACGAAACTATAACACTATACCACCAAGAAGTATACAAATCGTTCTAATCCATCCAAAACGAATTCGATGACCACCCAAATCTGAAGATTAACAAATCTTTTCCAAATTAATGATATGAGAGTCACTTAAAATCTCGATGTATGTCCTAAAAAGAGAAAACATCACCACATATATCAAACAGCATAATACACAACATGAAAGATTTGCAAATATCCTACGGGAAACCGCACTATAAGTATCGCAATACTCTAAGAAGTTAAGCTAGATTTACGTTAATCAAGAAAGAAATAAGTCAAATCTAAAGTCAATTTAAAGGTAAACCTTAAAATACTAACACTAATTATATTGTATTTGACACTGACTAATCCTCAAAAATAAGAGAAATAAAATCATCGCAGAACCAGGCCAAAACTAATCAACCACAATATCGACCCAAGATAAGCCGGGATCCCAAAAGAAGGAAATGATTCAACATCATATACTAATATTGCGATAATCTATGTTAAAGAAGAAACACCAATGAAATGGCAAACTATAAGCCTAGGAACCCAATTTTCTTTAAAAGGAAGCAACTTTTTCGCAGCGTAAGACGATTTAAGATCAACGCAAAAAACATAAGTCAAAGTGATAGTACTTAAAGATCTAACTGTTAGACGAAAAAAAACATGAAGGTTTAGACAATCAAGAAAACAAACAACCAACATTTTATCACCCTTATATGGATCTTAAATCTAACGTATGGGACAATCACAACTAAAGCTAACTAGGTATAATAGTAATCAATAAAAATGTAAAATGTCAAGATTCGGTATGCTTTTCGTCAGGAAAATAGGGTTTTAGATCTGAAACATACCAAATTCCATCGGTCTTGTTCAACTCGCCCCCCAATTTAGAAGTATAAGGAGAATTCTTACATCGGACGGTGAAAGTCCTATGAACTTGGAAGCTAACTTGCTTGTAAAATGTTAAGTGGCATCTGAAATGCATTTATTCTTACGTAAAACCTTATCTCCTTCGTTAAAAGTCTAAGGACGACGTCGCAGGTTATACACCCTAGTGTTATTAAGACATGTCTGACGTAGTCTCTTATTGATGTCCCCATAAAGCAAAGGGAAATTCCTGTTTTCCGAAACCAAAGTTCGATCGGGATCATCCAAAGGTTGATCTTGCGATGGAGGTTTACCTAAATTATCCCCAAACAAATTATGTTCTCGACCGAATAATGCAAAAGACGGAGTAGCATCTATAATTTCATGTTTTGCCGTTCTCATGGCACAGCCTATTTTAGAAAGGTTAACGTCCCACAAGCGATGGTTTTTTGCTCCATAAAAAGACAACATCGTTTTCAAAACCCGATTTATCCTTTCGGCTGGATTAGCCTGAGGTCTATATTTTGCAGTAAACAAAGTCTTAATACGATAACGCGAACACAAATCCAAAAAAGGTTTGCTATGAAACTGGACGCCATCATCTGAAATGATATATTGTGGTGTGTCAAACAGCAAAACTACAATTTTTTCAACACATTTAACCAACGATGATGCAGTAGCTGCAGGGAGCGGAAAGAATAAATCGAACTTCGTGAAGAAATCTGCCACAACCAAAATATATGCGTGTCCCTTCCATGACCTGGGAAGCGGACCCACAAAGTCCATACACAACACTTGCTAAGGTCGGCATGGGCGAGCATGAGGTGTGAAAAAACCCGGAGGAAGCCTCTGTACAACCTTGTGTCGCTGACATGTTTGACACTTTCGAACACAACGCATAACCTCTAAACGCATTTTGGGCCAATAGTACAATTTCTTCAACCGATTAAACGTCTTATAAACACACCGTGACCAGCGGTCGCTACATCATGTTTTTTTTGGGGTAACTAAGCTCTACAATATTTCGGAATCACAGTTTACAGGCTGTATGCGGGTAAAAGTTTGAATATATGTTTATAAAATGTTTATGAATAATGCCTCCTTAACGCGTCACTTGGAGTACCTATGCAGATTAGCTATGATTTGGTCGCGTAACCCTATAAAGCACCAATTGTTCGTATTGGTTATTGAAGACACAATTAAATGCATAGAAACGTCAGATAACTGAGGTGACCGAGACGGAGCGTTGGTGGCTAGGTTATCTTTACCTTTGTGGTGAACGATATAAAAGTCGTGTTGCATTCTAACAGCTCATCTCGAAAGACGACCGGATGGAGACTGTAACTTGTGTAACTAAATCAAAGAATCTGTAACTACCATAAACTTTGACCCTTCAATAAAAGGCCGAAATTTGTCTATCGCCCATAACACCCCCAAACATTCCTTTTCCGTCGTACTGTACTTCCTTTCAGCTTTCGAATACGAAGTGTTGATATAAGCAATCGCTTTCTCACCGTTCTCCTGGTTCTGGGACAAAACAGCACCTAACCTAAAATCTTTTGCGTCAGTCTGAATCGTGAAAGGCATTGAAGAATCTGGACAGGACAGTATAGGAGCCGAAATGAGACAATTTTTTACTACTTGAAAAGCCTTTTCACAAGCAGCAGTCCAAACAAAAGAAACGTTCTTCCGCGTTAAAGCAGACATCGGGACTGTCACAGCAACAAAGTTTGGTATAAAACGCCGATACTAACTTGCCATTCCTATAATTCTACGTACTTCACGTACCGATGTGGGAGTAGATCATGCTAGGATAGCAGAGACCTTCTTCGGATCTACGTGTAAATCCCTTTTATCTACTATATAACCAAAATAATGCAGTCCCGAACGACAAAAAAACATTTGTCTTGCTTAAGTGTAAGTTCAGCTGCTTGAAGACGCGACAGAACGCGCTCAAGTAGATCTATATGCTTATCAAAAGTTGGAGTCACGATGATGATATCGTCCAAATAAGCAAAACAAAATGATTCTAACTCCATATCAATGATCCTATCTATCAATCTTTGAAAGGTCGCCCAGCTATTGTGCAGACCAAAGGGCTTGCGCGTAAATTGGTATAGCCCACGATTTGGTACAGTACACGCCGTAATCGTTCTCGACTCATCCTTCAGCGAAATTTGCGAATACGTCGACCTAATGTCCAAACTAGTTAAAAATGATGCGTCGCGTAACCGATCTAATATATGAGATACGTACGGTAACGGGTATGCGACTTTTTTAGTCACTTACGAAGGGTGATGCAGAAACGAAAGCTGTTGCCCTTCTTGCGGACAAGTACAATAGGAGATGACGAACTACCCCTAGCTTGAGCATTTCATCAGGTTCTAAGTTAACATGTTTCTGCAAAGCCGGCGACAAAGGATAATAACGTTGTTAAATAGATGTCGCTGTAGTACGTGTTTCGTGTTCTATTAAATCAGTTCGACTTAAGAAGGTTTGCAAGAGCGAACGTTCAAGCTTTTCGACCTGACTAGGAAGAAGAGACGATTTACACTGAATCGCTGATAAATCAGACGGAGCAGGTTTGCCAAATAACCACCTGTTGTTACGAAAATCAGGTACAACTCCCAAACTCTTTTAGAAATCAACGCCTAATACCAAAGCTTGATTTACTGCAGGTACTACCAATACTTCAAGAGATTTCACTTTCAACCCGAAAAGGCAGATTAACTGTCCCCAAAATTTCACAATCAACACCATTTGGTATACGATACCAAAGACGACGAATATAAAGGCAATTGTAGGTCGCTCAAAATTTTCCAGCCTAGGCCCCAAAGGATTTTTCGGAAAGCGGCAAAATCCAACAAACCCAAAAAAATATGACCTAACACATCAATCTTTAAATACGGACGTTCGTCTTCGTTCGAATTTTTTAAAATAAAATTCAAGCGTGAACGGGATCGTTCGTCTAAACATAGAAAAGCAGGTTTCGAGTTTATCAAACTATTAGAGCGAAAACCTCGGCTAATTGACCCTAGTTCTCGTTTTTTGCCGTATTCACAACAGGCGGATTACAAACTGGACACAGAGGATGCTTAACATTAGCGCGACCACACACATAATAATGCAGAGTGAAATATTTTTTGCATCGCGATGTTATATGACTAGGTTGCGAAAACTTCCAGGAAACAATTGCCGATGCCAAAGAAGAAAAATTTTTAGAAGTAGGAGCGGTTAATACATTAGAATTACTCTTTTTCTTGATGGAAGATTTCTTCGGAGTAGAGATCTCTTGAGAAGAAGATTTTTTACCTCGATACGCCAAGTCTGGAGCTAATGTTAATGATGCCTATTGCGGTGGAGAAAATTCATCAACCGAAGCCCGAGTTTCTTTAATTTTCCTACATAAACGTTTAAGGTCACTAACCGAAACAATTTCTACCAAGGTTAAGTGGTTCTGATAATATAGGAGGATATTCTTCCGTAAAATTTGAAGTTGTTGCTAAGCTGACAAAGGAGTAGTAAGACGCCGAAGTAGTTTGGTCATAGCTGCCACATAAACCGCTATGCTTTCGTCTTTACCCTGTGTACGCTTTTTAATTTGTACGAGAAGCTTACCGTTATAGTCGTGTGGCTGGAATTCGGCTATTAGTTCAAAGTGTAACGTTTTCCACCAAGTGACGTTAGAACCTCTAGACCCATACCAAGTTTTAGCTTCACCCTCGAATAAATCGTCAGCATAAGTCAAAATAGAGGACTTGGAAACATTCCCTGTCTCACAGAATTCCTCAATTTGTTCCAAAAATGCTGCTACCGACAAAACCTTAGTGTTGCCCGAAAATGTTAAACTCTACTTATGTACAGGTACCGGTTTAAATTGAGTAACCTTTCTCGACCATCTTCGAGCCGAAGGAAAAGAATTTTGCCCAAACCAAAATTCTATTTCTTCCTCAGAAAAAAGACCTGATGTTTCCAATGGAGGTGTAGGAACCGCAGTGATAGTTGTTGGCAGGTTCACCCTCTTCATCTCCCTATTCGCTTTTGTTTTTAGTTCTGCTGACAGAACAATCAACTGTGAAGAACGGCATTGTATTTGTTGCTTAGTTTCCGTCAAACTGCGATTCACTCATCTAATAACATGAGCGAACTTCGCCGTCACCTTTCGGAATTCACCAGACGTTTTCATATCAACAAACTGATCGACCAAAGTCCGAATTGTACCAACCTTACCTTTAATTGCCGTTATATCCTGTTCAAATGTGTACGGGTACGGAGGTAATACAGAACTTGAGTCGCCATCTAACCTTAACAAAGATCGTAAAGTTTTACGCATAACCTCAACGGTCAAAGGCCCTGAAATTCCTCTAATATGTAATTCATATTCCAATTCGTCTTGCGCAAGACGTTCAACATCGACTCAAGATTCCATATCCAAAGTAAGAATACTCCAAAAATAAAATAATACAGACTAATTCTAGACTGACCTAACAATATGTGACAAAGCTCCCTAAATTCAGCAAGCAAACAGGTTAACTAGAGGACGCCAACAAACCTAAATTCATGTTCCAAATATGTTATGACAAAATCTCGAACACCAAATGTTGGATTGCCAAGTACTTTACTACCACAATCCCGAGTTCGACACGTTGAACCCCCAAACAGCTTCAGTAAATTTAGGGCTCTCTACCTAAGTTTGACTTAAACTTCCTGAAGCCGTTTTAGTTGTTGATACTCTTTTAGGATAGAGGCGGGCCTAAGGATCGTACTCATCATGGACTCACTCATCTCTACCGTTAGGAAACCTGTCATAGCGGGTCAATCTTTATTGAGATTACGTTGCATTGGTAAGTGTTATACGCACCCGTTTGGAGGTGTCATCCTCAGTAAGCTATTATCCATCTATCGTCGTGGCATAGTAAAATATTTGGCGGCCCCCGTTGGGCGCCAAATAAATAGAACATTATAGTAGGAGTAATTCATTTCATACATTTATTGTAAATATTGTAAATAAATTTCCTATTTTAATTTAATAATAAGTCCTTCCCACCAAATTCGTTGACATATAATTTGCAGGTTATGTATTGGCTTTGGATGGCGTCCATGTGTCTAAGCCATGCTCAACGGGAAAATTTCATAGCCCACTAGGTACTGAAATTTAAACGATCGCATGTTATACGTAAATTTTAAAACATCTGAGTTGACAGAATAAAAACCTTTTATCATTGATATATTTTTCATTTTACGCAGACGTTGGCAAAATATCTATCAAATATATTACTTTAAGGAAAATGAGTTTTAATAATTGCAAATTACCGGACAAAAAGTAATTTAAAATTAATTTACTTCTTTAAGTTGATCTAATTTTATTAAATTAGTCAAAACACAATTTGTTCTTTATCTGCAAGCATCATATTATATATATATGTTTATAAATTTATTTACCATGGCTAAAATTTCAATACTACAGTAAATACATACTCCATATGTTATACAAATTGCCTAGACAAAGTAAGTAATTTCTTTCTGTGCATATGTTTATTAACTACGTGCTGTTTTAAATTTCCTCTTCTTTTCGTTTTGAAATTACAATCCGGCGCTCCACAGGCAAATTGAGGTTCGATACCGCATTCATATTTTTTATGTTGCTGAAGCCCATGAGGATGAGTATAAGATCTATTGCAGGTATCACATCTGTACTTTCTCCAACAGTGTGCTTCATATGAACGCATACGACCTAAACAATAATAAACTATTACGTGTTGATCTAAACATTAAGCTTGAATAAAAATACGTTAGCTGCTATATTATCAATACTAATATAAAATTTATTATTACATTCTTAATTAATTTTATGTTTTACACAATTTTAGAAATCTGAAAATCAATGCCAGTACAGGCGTATTATGTTTGAAAATAATACTCAAATGTTTTTAAATGCATTGGAATTGACTATTGTTTTAAGTCCGTTTTCAGACAGAAATATTAATTTTTTAAGTAAAGAAGGCAATAACAACTGCTAGATTTTTAAGAATGTTCATTTTGTTACATCATAATAAAAAATCAATTAATGGGTCCAGTGGAAGAACCTTTTTTTGAGTAAACTTAGTTTTGTACGGTTTTGCATACCTCACGGCAATTGCCACATCCTGTTAAAAACCAGAGTTCAATATAAATTACAATAGCACTAAACCCGATTGATGTATGGTGATCTCTGGAGTTGGTAGCAGTGCAAGAAGCGAGTATCTCCAGTAGTTGCTTTTACACCGAGTGGAAAATAGGAGGATACGTTATTCTAATACCAAAAACTTGATATGAACAATTGTTTGGAATACCTTATATTAAAAATTCTAGCATAAAAATTATAAATTTACTGTTTCTAAGTATATTGTAGAATCATGAAATATGATCAGACAGAAATGCGTCAACAGGCTTACAAAATTTTGGGTCTGATAACTGAGTTCATGTTTTTAATAACAAAACTGCTTATAATATATAATACTTGTTATAATAATTTGTAAGAATAAATTCCATTTTTGGCTATTTAATAAAGTTTCTAATATTTCTGTAGTTTTCATAATTTATTAACAAAAATCTGGTGTGAGACAACACACGACTTTCTCTTACACATTTCAAACTTAATTTGAAATTATTGACCTTAGTGACTTTCCTATACACCTAAATTGTAAACTTTAAAATTAATTTAAAAGCATAAAAAATTCATCCATTCATAATTTTCTTTATACATGGACTAACAGTTTTATAATTAAATTTTGAGCTCATTTAAAGCAAAAATAATTTATAGATTTAAATAAAAAGTAATTAAGTATGTAAATAATGGACACAAATCATTAAA
>JAHWXV010417386.1:0-11655 GCA_024586415.1 Phrixothrix hirtus
AAGAAATAAAAATGATTAATGTAAATAACACCGTAATAACTAATAAAAAAGAACTAGCAAATGAATTTAACAAGCATTATTCTATGGTAGGTAAAAATACAGCTGAAGAACTTTTGTAAGTAACTACTCCCCACTCCCCAGCCTCCGCGGCACTAGAGCCGGCCGGACATTTTTCTTTTATTTTTGCCGCGAAGCGTGATCCTTCTAGTAAGGCCGTTTGCGCTCATTTATCCAGCTTTAACGTGGCAGCGTATTTACCTCTACACCCAAGTGATGCGGGTTCAAACCCGATCGATGTCAGTAAATTTTTTAGTGGAGAAAAATATAAAATGCATTCCTTCTTCTCGGATAAAGAAGTAATATCGTAGATGCCGTGTCAATGTGATGTTTGGCACGTTAAAAATCCCTACTGGCGGTGGAACTGCTCCAGATTCGGCGAAATTCTAGAAGGCATGCCGGAACGACTATATAGCAGTTCTAGTCCTAGAGGGCCAAGGGAAATTCCGCATCCAAAACCCTCAACCATAAAAACAAACAAACAAAAAGCTATCTGGGAGCAGCATATTGTTATATTTTGTCAATTTAACTTTATAGTACCTAATAAAAATTATAGTATGACCCCAAAATATGATAAAAATTTGGCGTTTGAAAATCTCATTGCAATTTATAAAACTCATCACTCTTCGTGAGCTTCCGAGAAGTAAATTGTGGAAGGGGTAAAGGCATGGAATAGAATGAGCCCCACGGAGAAGGCATATTTTGAAAATGTGTTAAATTCAAATGAACTATAGTGCATTTAACTCAATTCATCTTTGATGATTGCATCTCGTTGTCAACAAAGTCAGTAGTGCCACACCTCGATGACTCATCGCTTTGGAATGCGGAAAAACCCCGCCGTCAATTCCAGGAACTCTCATCAAAGAAGCAATTAAAAAGCAATTAGTGATCCCCCCATTTTTCTAAAACCTTAGGTCCGAAAAAACATTATAGATTACTGAAAACATTAGGTTTAATTTTTAAGGTTTTTTTGAGTGGGGTATTGGAATGTCAAAAAGAAACTATTAACTTAATAACCTATGATGATATCTATGTAAAAAAATTATTATTAAGCAATGCGCTGTAGTCAGTATAATTTAATTAAATCTGAAAGACGTTTTATTTAGCCATTTCACTGCGTTTGAATACTCAACAATATATTGAAGAGTAAATAATTCTGTTAATGTTAGGAGAGATGTAACAAATTATTAAAATTGCTTTGCCATCTATTGTTATTTCTTTCAAAAATGTTAATCATTTTAACCTTTATTTCAAGTCATACTGTTTCACACCTCAAGTTTTTAAGAAAATATTGAAATTTTTAAAAAAGTTTTGTATTTATATAAATTTTATTAAGTATGTACTGCCTGCGCCTTTGATCAGATACCAAGGAATAAGATTCTTCTGTAGCTTTACTATTTAATTTCATACACTAAATATTATTTTTTACTTTTTAGTTCAATAGTTATAAATAAAGGCTGGTTTTTAAAAATATTTTTTAAGTTTATTTTATTTTGTACTTTCTAGCATTAGAATTTGTTTAATTATTTGTTTTAATATCTTCACTTGCGCGTATTGATCTGTTTAATATTAAATTTTATTCACTTGGCTATTCACACGTTGAATATATCTCATGCTATTCGTTTCCTCTGGAACATCGTTGTTGCATGTTTTTTTCCCTGATAGTTAAGAGCAATCTTGCTCTTGAATCATAAGACCATCTAATGAGCAAGATCTACTTAGTGAAACATAAGCTTTCCCAGCGGCGAAAAGTTTCGGCTCTAAGTACACTACGACATAGTCAACTGTGTTGCCTTGTATTTTGTACACAGTTGATGCTCATGATAATATCAAGGGTAGCATACGCCGTTCAATAGTGCCTTAGCTGTAGTTAGCCGTAAATTGTACAGCAATTATCAGACATCGGGTTATAGTACTTGTCAAGACAAATCCGTTTTGTTTAGTTGAAGAGTTCCTATAGTCACCTAGCGGCTCCATCATCAGGCTAGCTCCATCGTACCATTGTCACCGAAGTGACATAGGTGTACCAAATTTCAGCTCAATCGGATGCCAGTAAATATTTGAAAAATGGATTACAAATTTTGAACAGGAAAGACAGACAGGCATACGAACGAAGCAAGTTAAATGAAAGATTGTAAAAATAGAAAAGACTTAAACTTCTATAACAGAACAAATTCTACAATAAAATGGTTCCATAATACTGAAATAATGTATCTACATGAGAACCGTTTTCGTTCTTCATCTGACTGAACGAATATTGATAACACGCCAATCGAACCTTTATCCACTTTAACTCCCTATAGATTAAAAATAATATGTTTAGAATAACAAGACAGTAGAGTAGTACAAATAAGGTGTCCACAAATGTTGGAATGTCAGTTTCAGCACCAACACCCGGAACCAATCCCAATAGTGTAGCGCCAATTGTGACCTTAGGCCCTTGATGTGATTTATAATTATTATGGCAACAATAATGACAACATAATACCAAGTTGAATGGTAGGGTGATTCCCAAGATATCTCTGGGGTAGACATCTAACATTCCAAGATCCTCTTGTAATTTTTTAAGTTAAGGCGAATGATCAATTATAAGTATTGATGAGTTAATCAACCGTTTTTGTCTCATCAAAATGATATGTTGTTTCAATCGAATAAAATATTATCATATTGAATGTAATGAAAAAAGAATAAAAATGCTCTAAATAGAAAGTTTTCATATACAGTTCACCAAGCTCATAAACGCTCAGAGTGGGCGTGCGCAGGGAAGTTGCAAAAAGCTTTCGGCGGGAAATTTAAACAAATTAAAGGATTCAAAAATTATAAAATATTTAAGCAATCAACAAAAATAAAGAATTTGTAATTTGTCCAATATATTTTTTAATACAATTTATCATTCTAAATGTTTAATATTTATTTGAATTTGAAACAAAGCAATTTAAAAAAATGATTCCGTTTTTAAATGTTTATTTAAAATAAAAGATCAATTATAAAGTTTTTTACAATGTGTCATTCATAACATAAAAAACTTTTGTTGTAAGCAATAAGAAAGACAAATGACAATTAGTTGCTCTAATACTTGCATATACAATAATTGTACAAACTAAGGTAAATACATAATTCTTTAAACAATAAAATAATATTCTTAATATTTAAGCACTATTATTACTTATTAAACTTGTTTAAAAAACAAACTTTAAATGAATCACATTTATGAAACTGACTGACGTTCCTGTTGCTGCAGCAGCTTTAGGAATTCTCGAGGAATTATCGGGAATTCTCGAGGAATTCTCGGGAATTCTAAGGAATTTCCGGGAATTCTTAGGGATTGTGGGGAAAACGTTATACTCAATTTTTACTAATTAGATGATTTAGTTGTGCTTAAAAAAATCTGGTAGGACATCACACAACTTTCTCTTGATTATTTCAAATTGCAGGTTATCCATTTAAGTTTTTAGCCTCACAAAACTTTCTTAACTCTACAAAAATACATCCAATTACTTGACTTACGCAAATTTTCCAGAGAAACGAATAAAAGTTTTAAGGAAATTATTAAAGACGTTTTCGAAAAAATCGTATGGGTTTACACCAAATTCTACGATTTTCAATTTTTGATTTATCCACAGATGCACAAAAATGAGAACCTCTGTTTACTCAATTTACGTAATTTTCCTAGACAAATTGGTTAATTCACATAATACGCTTTCATGTCTATGTAGCAAGTTTAAAGAAAATCATTACAGCTATTTTCAAGAAAGTAGTAAAAACTTGAAAATCACAAGAATAAAATGACATTTAAAGTTATCAGATATTACTTAAACCTTCTTTAGCCATGCATGTATTAATATTAAATAAACATACTAATGTGTTTCTAGGTAATCCTTAGAAACAGCTAATCTTAGGATGGTATATGGAGTAATTCTTACTAACTGTTTTTGAAATCCCTTTTTGCAATAACAATGCATAGGTTTGACATTTAGTACCATTATAATAATAAAACCGGTGGGATGTTCGGGTATGCATTTATAATATATATTGTGCCTAAATACGTAATTTTACCTGCTTTCGCTTTGAAGTTTTAGTGGGTGTTGTTAGACTTGTCAATTTTTAGTAAATCTGGTATTTAGTATAAAGTGTTATGATTATTTTATTAATCAAGCTGTTTACGTTGACTACAAAAAATGTTACCGATTTTTCGAAATCGGAATATGTGCAAAAATCACGACGCCATATTTATAACTACGAATTCGATACAAATGAGTGAGAGAATTTTTAGGAAACCGATGAATTAAAATCAGACGATCAGGCAGTAATCAGATCAATGGAATCTGATAATGCAAGAAGTTTAACCAAAAACCAAAGTAGGAAGCTGAATTACTAATCTCTTGTTGAGAAGATCGAATCTTACCAACTAGTTGAGGCTTTAGGAGTAATCTAAATTAATCTAAAGTAATCTAAAGGTCATATTACAGTATTTCTACCATTATTTAAGTACTCAATTAAAAATATTTATGACACTACAATTATTAATTCACAAAAACAATAACAAATTACTACATGTATATTAAATATATAGCGCGACCAAGTATGTTACAAATACCCGCGCGTATAATGGAGGGTTAAATCTTGCTGTTGCATGCCAAGCCCACTAACGGTGAGAGATGGGTATCTCGTAGGTTACCTACTACTTAGAGGAAGCGAAGAGCGCCTGCCACTAGTTCCTTCTCATCCACCTATAGGGAGTCTAAAAAAACTCCATGCCGAAATGGGTACATCCGGAGCATTACTTAGCCCTTGTCCGTAGGGTGATCAGGTCATTCGGTGAAAATGAAAGGGGGGATGGATCGCATTCGTGTGCGGCAAAGAAGGCCGATGTTTGTTAAGTTCGCTAAAAGAGCGATCTCTTTGGGAAACCAGTAAGGCGACTTCTGCCTTGCAAGACTTAGTAATTAAATTATTTTGTTAACGCACTCACATATACACATGCAGATCAATTTCTAAAAACATGGTTTTCGGATTGGGAGAATTCAAAATCATAATTTTCCCCTAAAAACTCAACATAGAAAATTTTGGTTGAAAACAATACTTATCGTTGATTCAGAAGTACACCAATAAGGTTCTTGATTTGATTTTCAGGGGTCTAAATAAGTTGATTGCGTTAAACTTATCTGTATACTAAAATGATTCCTTTTCCCCTGAGAGGGCTCCAAAGTATTTTTAGAGAAATCGATTCTATTCTAATATTTTTGCAAAGGGATTATCAAAACTTTTCAAATTTGGCATAAGGTTTAATTAAGACGAGCTTAATTACCAGTCGATTACGTATTTGAAATATTTCAACCACTAACATAGATATTGAAGGGTTGGACTACTTTACACCATTAATATTTTATGTCTGTGAAAATTTGCCGATTAGAACTAAGAATCACATTGTTTACATCTTTATCTAGGAAAAAGGTGCTCTTTTTTAGAGTCGATATTCTGCACTGTTTTCGAGATAAAGGTAACTAAAGGTAAATAAGTGTAGATTCAAATTTTTAAAAATGATAGAAATCGGCGTTTCTTAATTTAAAAAATATAGCTACTGTCCATCATGTATACAAAAAAAATCTAAATAAATAAATTTTCAATAATTAATTTTGCGAGATGCAGTAGTCAAAATTACCACTTCACCGTTAGCCACAACGTTAGCAAAGGTTCTGAAAAAGGGTCCAAAGTTGTATCTTCCGAAGCATTCAGTTTAGAAGCTTTGTTTATTAAGATTTTTTGCTTGGATGGACGATCGCTATAATTTTGTATAGCCATTAACCCATATATCTAATGTTTTAGATAATTTTTACATACACTTTTTACCTTTAGTTGCCTTTATCTCGAAAGCAGTGCAGAGTATAATTTGAACATAGTAAATAGTTCACACTGCACGTTGAAAGTAGGTGCAAGTATATACCCGATACAATCCGAGTAAGAAGTTCATAGAAATTACCATCATTTGTTACGCTAGCTTTCATTGTACTGTGTTTCGGAATTTCAACAGTCAATTTTTCATTTCTGGTTTATTGTTATTTAATAATTACTTTCTGTACTCACATATTTGTAAACATTATGGCATTTATTTCTTTATTATAACAATTTATAGAATAATGTTTAACTATTGTTTTATACGCAAAATAGCCGTTGTTTCAATGTTTTTACATTTACTTGAACATTTGTAGAAATTTTCTGTTATAAGTGTAGTTTAAATGCATATATTTCAAATAGCTCCTAATTTATACGTATTGCCACGATTGAATTAACTCATTTATTGCTAGATTACAACGTCCGAACTGCGCTTGTTTTATAGACAAAAACCCAAGCAACATGGTTCTTAGTTCAAATCTACGAAATTCCTATCGACATAAAAAGCAACGGTGTAAAGTAATCTAATCTCCTCATATCACGTCACTGGTTGCGATATTTGAAATAAGTAAACGACTCACAATTAAGCGTTACTTAACCTAACCCTGTGCTAAATTTGAACATTTTTGAAAATGCCTTTGGAGAAATATTAGAATAGAATCAAACTTTTTAAAAAGTCTTTGGGACCTTCCCGGGTAAACGAAACATTTTAGTAGATAAATAAGGTTGATCCAACTGACTTATTTTTATGAAAAAAATCACTTCAAGAGCGACTTATGTTAACCTGGCGCTCGACTTTCAAAAAAAATTTTTTTTTGTACGTTTAGTTAGTATTTTGTTTATAATTGATTGTAATAAAAAAGTTCGCTTATAGTAAAATCATTTACAAAATATACGAGGACCATAAATGGTCACAACTTGAAGCTAAAAACTTTAAATAGAGGGACGTTTGTAAATGTTTGTAGTGCTTTCAGTTTCGTTTGTAATTAAACCGTTCAATAGTTACAACAATTTAAAGTTTAAAAAAATGGTAACTTCGTCAAATTATTAAGTGCTTTAAGTCAACTCGTGAGGTCTTATTTAGAATCATCTGTAGTACTTTTAATTTTGTTTGTAGTTGAATCATTAAAGTTATGTTATGATCATTTAAAGGTTTAAATGAACGTGACTTTTGACAGTATTTTTTTTCGAAATCGGTTCAACTACAAACGAAATTGAAAGTACTGCAAACAACTGCAAACGATTCTAAATAACCCCGCAAGCTGATTTAATATGATCCTCATAATTTGACGAAGTTATCTTTTCTTTTTTAAACTTTTAATGATTGTAACTATTGAACGGCTCAATTGCAAATATAATTGAAGGCATTACAAACATCTACAAACGTTTCTCTATTAAATGAAACTATTTTAAAATTTTTAACTTCAAGTCCGAGCCATTTTTGGCCGTCGTAGATGGTTTTACTACAAACGAAATATTTTTTACTATAATGAACTATAAACAAAATACTATTTAAACGTACAAAAAAAAAATTTTTTTAAAGTCGAATGACAGGTTCACATAAGAGCGTTATCGGCGTACATCTAAATCACTCTGTATAATAGAGTAAGACAAAGTAATTACTAGGTAAGTTTTACTTAATGAATAATAAACCATGAAAATGCCTTATTTTGGAGAAAATAATATTATAATCGTATTATAAGAATACTGAAAGACCTTGTGAAAGGCTGATTTCAATGATTCTAATTTGCATATTACACAAACAGGTAGAGCATTTTTAAATGCATAAATATTTGTAATGCATGCCAAAAACAAGTGCCATGCCAGTTTCATTTGTTTTAAACGGAATGTTGTAAGCGCGTCTAAAATTCCTACAACATCTATCTTTAATTTGGAAACACCCTGTATATAAGGGAATCAAGAACATAATCAAATGTGTAAAATACCCGTATTCATTTGACCTTAGACTTTACAAATAAGGATTTTACAGGTTATTACAAACCTCGTTTATAGTAAAGAACTTTTGAAAACCCTTGATTTACGAATGTAAAAACAATTTACAACTTCAGCTTCCCACGAAACCATGTTTGTTTCTATAAATAACTGGCAACCACTAAATCCCCCATTTCGCGGCAATTTCAAGGCAAAGGAATACATCAATAATTTTAATTGAGACCAGAGCTCTCACGTGTACATACGTATTAGCACGACGTGACATCCTTAGGCATTGCCGTTTCCGAGTCCAAGAATATGAATTAGTTGCCCGTATCAACTACCGATGGTCTGAATCGTAGAGAATCAGGCTAATTGGCGCTTGTTGAGAATCAAATAGAATTTGGGGTCAAATTTTTGTAATCCTCGTCCAAATAGGCCAAAGGGGTCATCAGACGTTTGGAAAGTACTTCAGGTGCATTATAATAGGGCTGTCATCGAATCCCGCTATTAACGTCATGAATCTCAAGCACTCATAAGTAAGTGGCTATTTTTCTGTTATTAAGGCCTTTTCCACTTGACAAACCAACAAGTTTACTCTGAGGAATTCAATCCTCAGCCCCGATATTTTTTTTAATAACGTAATAACCATTCGCTGGGGAAGCCTCAGTTAAACATTTTGTTATTTAATTATGTGAACTCTTTGAAATTTAAAGTAAGAATAAATAGTTAGTATAGTTAATTATTGCTATTTTGGACCACCTTTAATAGTTAAGTAGATTTTACATAAGTACTTTGTGATCACTTCTTTTTCTCTTTTGTTTATAATCAATTTGTTAGTTAGTAATTAATTGTTTACCTAAATGTGTTTTAATTGCATTTATTTAAATATTTTTAATCTTATTTTTATTCGCCTCGCGTTGTTGGGCCATTAAATCTAGTATTTAAGTATTGAATTTATTATTTATACCTTTTTCGTTTAAAATAATTTACTATAATTATAATTTTTGTTTGTTAAAGGGTTTTCATTTAAAATTCAGTTTAAATTTGCCCTGCTTTGGATGCCATAAAATATTATATTTAAATTATTTGAATTTTATTTGCATTAACAGTTTGGATTATAACTCGGCTGTATGCTGGGTTGCCAATTTGAAATCTTTATTTAACAAAATAACTCGTAACTTACCTAACGATTTTTACTTCTATGCTTATAATGATAAAATATTCTTTCACTCACATGTACGATTTCAATTATTTAAATTCAAATATTACTAAGATTCTTTCCCGCTCCCATTTAAATTAATTTTGATTAAATGCAACCTAATAGAATGGTAATTTTCCACAACCTGCATTTTACTTGAATAAAACTCATGTTAAAATGAAAAAAAATTATTCAAGTTTAAATTGTAGATGCGGTTGTACCAATTATTTAATATTCAAATTTAGATTGGACGCGCTGGAGTTGTTTAAGCAACTAATTTAGTTTCGAGATAGTCTGTGCTGCTATTGAGTCCAGAATAAAAGTCAAAATATGTCCAGTGTGACTAAAAAAGACAAGTTCTTAAAGTTTCAAAAAATTATTCAGTACACATGGTTGTGAAAATATGCAGTGGATACTAGAGTGTACGACTTGTAACAATAGAAACGCGTAAATGAGTTTACTTTTACGCATTTAAAAACAAATTAAAATGTGAGTCTGTAATTTCGATATACATATATACCTTATAATTAGTGCTGTACAGTAATTTGACGACACTTAAGCACAAAATAGAGTTTAACGATATTTGTCCGTTGTTTTTTCCATTTAAATTCAAAAAATACTACGTCAATTTATAAACTATACTCGTGATATTAATTTAATTTTTATTTGAGAATAAAATAGGATAAAATGAACTGCTTGGTTATCGGTTGAACATAAGCGAGCGAGACACGGGGTGTATCGTCGTCGCGCGAAAATTGTAATGCAGAGCTAGAAGAGGAGGGATGTGTAGTGCAATGGCGTGGACCAAGTCATGAGCGAACGCTAGTAATTAATAAAGATACTCTAGAAACTAGCATTTTCAAATGCAGTACGTAAAGCAAAATTAATTTTTATCTACATAATTATAGAATTTCGCGTTGTTCTAAAAATGACTATATTGTTGCTTCTCCTAGAATTATAAAGACTATCTGAACGTCTAATAATAAGATTGAATACTCTCTGATTAAAAGCTTAGCGATCTTTAGTAAAAAATTCAAGTTTACAAAATTTGAAATTTAAGAAATTAATATACCAAATGTAGATAAATCAATTATGGTTCCATTAATGATCTCATAGTTAAAATTAAATCGTCGTCGCTACAATAAATTAATTAATATAACGTTTGGGTCATACCTATTTTGTTCTTAACCATCAACGTCTATTTCGTATTGATTTTGTATGAATGTAGAGTACTTTTATGTGGAGTATTTCGAGTCATTTTACTATGACTAGTTAAAAAAGCATTTTATTTTTCTAAAACTTTACCTATTTCCTATACTATAAATAATGATGAACTTAATTTTCAATAGTTTTGAATTAAACGCTTTTTGTGCAAAGGGGTACATGTGAAAATAACATTACTGTATTTACACTAATATTTGGATTTTAAATTTAAGCGCTTTTAAATAGATATTGATCAATGAACTTTTCATGGGTCGTGTTTGTAATGATTGATTATAAGATTAAATTTCATTATTAACGGGTGCATTAAGGTTCATTGACAAATCTACGAAAATAATAGCATTTTTTAATATTATAATCGTTGATTTATCAATATTGCAAATTATTGTTACGGTAGTTTTTAAAGCAGTTTGACGTTTGATTAGGTTTAATTAGGCCATAATGTAGAAGGTATGGAAACTGCTTTTATTTTTTCACCATTATAGACTAATTTTTGCCACTAAAAAACAGCTTTCTGCTACTCAGTGTATTTTAAGTAACATTTGCCAAAATATCAAGCTGTAAAATTCAAACATTTGTTTCTTTCTTTTAGTAGAAGTTTTTTCGACTTTTATCTTGAAATAAGAATTCAAACCACAAAATTATAAAATTTAAACTTTGTATATTTAATAACGATTTAATTTTACAAACAGGTTAGGAATATAAAGTAGAATTGCATAAAAAATAAACCTTCTTGCAGAGATTGAACATTTAATGGACTTAGGAAATATTTTAAATATTTAAACATTAAACAAGGTAAGGTTACGATCATGAATTCGCCATGAAAATAAACAGCGTGGGGCACGATGTTTAATGTTAAATAACAGACGGTGATTGGATTTCAAACACAAGTTGACGCTTAATATAACAACCAAAAACATATTAAACTCATTGTAACAATATAAACCGACTCTTGAGTCTTGAATTCTAATTTCAAGTCGTTAGTTTCATTATTACAGTGTAGTGATTGTACCTATAAATTAGTCAAGTACTCTGAAGTATTTAATTTCAGATCGTGCTTCTAAAGATAGTACGAACTCATCTATTCTACCAACTAGCAACATGTTTACAATTAAGAAAACAGCTCAAGTCCACATATTAGTAATTGAAAAAATAATTACTTTTATCAAATCGGATTACTAAAGTTATTAAATATTTATGGAAACTTTCACAGTTAGTATTTATAATTAAAACAATTTTTGGATTAAACTGCGTAACTTTAATTAAAAAATTAAACGTTTCGAAAACTATTTGTTTTCTTTTTCAATAAATTGACAAATCAAAATTGACAATTAATACAATTGATAAATAAA
>JAHWXV010417540.1:0-10762 GCA_024586415.1 Phrixothrix hirtus
GCCGCATGATACTATACAACACCTATTATGTGTATTATAATTTCAACCATATTCTGAGCTGCTTGGCATTGCGTTGTTACAACTCTGTCCCATCTGGTACACTAACTTCCGGAATTACGTCGCAACGTATTCTCGATGATAGAAATGATTCACTAAACTTTCTTACGGTACAAATAGGATATATGAAAGTTCTTATCCATATTCAAATTTTGGATGAAAATACTTTATTTTACCTATGTTTTATATATAGTAAAAAGAAATAAAAATAAAAATAAACTTGTAACGTATAGCTACTAAACGTTGCTTTTAATTTAAATTAACTAAAACTTATAATAAAACAAATTCAATTATAAATAGAAATACCAGTAAGGTAAAACCGAGAAATACTTAAGCAATATGCTGTACATAATATATTTAAGTTGAAACAGTTAGTACTAAATAAAGGATGTTAACTAAGATCAAAATATATAGAAAACAACATAACGCAGAAATTAATTAGAAATGATATAAAAATTTAATCTATTAAGCTTATTAGAATTCGTAACATGTAATAAAGTAGTCCGCACTACGAATCCGAATAAGGGTCAAAACTGGCGAAGCCCAAAATATTAGAAACTCGGATTTGAAGGGTGTCACCTAGGATCATTTGACTACACAGACGGTATGTAAACGCGCCGTAGTTATTACAAAATAATTATTTACGTGGTTGGCATTAATAAAGCTGTTTCAAAATAAACTGCGGCCAGAATTAAGTTTAATTTGGCGTATATAATAGTCATTGAATAATCTCACTATGCCCCTTTCGTGCATTAAGCTAAAATTCTTCTAGCTACTGTTTTTATTTCTTTAGAGTATCTGAACGCAATTATAAAATCTGTAGTACTGATCGACATACCAATTTAAAAATATCTGATCGGAAGTGGTAATGGTTAAGGATCAATGAACTTGGATTTTGAAGTGCCTGTCAACTAAATTCAGTAGAAACCGAATTCATACTAAGCTTGGTATACATAAATGAATCTACTTACTTTCATTATAGCTTCAACTATTATAATATAGTTTGAATACACGTATAAGTTAATTAAAACTCTTATGATTACAAAAGTCAAGAACATATATTATGTCTCGGACATGGAAATAGAACAAAACAACTAAATTCCATTCTTACATATGTTAATAAAACAGCGAAATGATGGCACGTTAGGACATACAATGTATAGAAAGACCACTCCCACTGACAGGTACTTGAATGCATAACTACATCACCATCCCTCACAATTATACTCAGTTGTAAAAACAAAGCTCTAACAGATTCAAAACACGTAAAAGACGAAATGAAAATACTAATTAAGGCGCTCCACAAAAGGGATTTACAGATAACGAATCCAAAATGCGCTAAAAGAGAAAAAACGAATAAATCGTAAAGAACCAGAACCAACATCAAGAGCAACCATACCATATATCAGAGGCACTACGTAAAGAATCAGCAGAATATTAGCCAAGTACAATATTCAAACAGCTTTAAAAGGTGCGAATAAAATAAAAAACATATCGAATCCTAAAGAGAAAATCTCGTTGGAAACCTAAGGTGTTTGCGAAATTTCCTGTGCCAACTGCGAAATATCCTACATTGGCCAGACAAATAGAAGAATTAATGTCAGAATAGATGAACACATCAACACGGTACAAGGAAACCGAAACCACTTCATCTCTAGCACAGCACAAACAAAACATGTCATAAAATAGATCTCGAGAATACTAAAGTCCTCGTCAAGACGCCATAGAAATTGGAAAAAGATCGAACAATTTAAACAAAAGAGACGACAGTCAAAGATTACCTGAGAAATGGAAACACGTAATTATAAATAGAAAATTATCAAAAATAAACCAAGAGAAACAATAGGGCTAGTGAAAATAGAGAAAGTAACTTTCAGAATTAGTCAACTGCAACAGACACAGAGCGGAACGTTAACTAACTAAGCGTAAAAGCTAAAGTATATAAGAAGAAGCAAGAAACGCATGCAGTTAGTTTGACTTTGATTATTATCACGAGAGGTCGCAGTAAGAACACAAAATAAAAGGGCTTGAAAGTGACAGATGAGACTCTGTCGAAACGTCGCCACAATAAAAACTGACCTTTTAAGAACCAAAAAACTACGTGGACGCAATCTTGGAAAAGCAATTTCATATATACCTCTTAACTGCATTCGCATGATTAAAAGGGGAACTTGATGTTTCGCTAACAATTTAGCTTATTCATATGTGTTTAGTATCAAGTTTTTTAAAAATAATAACTAGTAAAGTTATAACATATAAACTTTAGAAAAATTGCGTTATTAAATAGTAAAAACTTTAATAATGTAAATTTTATAAATTTATATTTTATTTTATTAAATTAACAATTGTTTCGATAATATAACTCTTTTTTATGGATTAATAATTTCAAAAAATGCAGATTACACATTTATGAATAAGTTAAATTGTTATCGAAATGTTAAGTTCCTTTTCTAAACACGTGAGTGTAATTAAAAAATTTTCTATCTAACATATGATATTACCAGTTAATTGAATTAGTGATCTATTACCTCAAACAATAGATTGGAATAAAGTAAAGAAAACATTTCAAAAATGTTAAGGTCTATAATTATTCATAAACCAAGTAATGTTTAAAGTTCAGGTTAACAAACTAAAGATGCATACAGCATTGAATTAAAAGTGTGCTACTTATTATCTACGTAAATATTCAATTATTTACGTATAACCTTTATAATTACACGTTATGGAATTCACTGGAATGACGTACATAAATGAAAGATATTTTATCGTAATGCGGAATATACTATAAACATATTTAGTACTACTATAAGAACAAGCAAGTTAATCTATTAAGCTAGCTTAAGGCGTAAGTCCCACTGCTCCTAACTAACTTGAAACAAGAATTGAATATGTAAACTGGAAGTATGTAACCCTGGTAGAATCTAAATTTAGATAATTGTGAATCAACCGAAAAAAGAAGACCTCCCATTGCGTACGCTCTACCACCTGAGCTACCGATACACTAGAGGCACGATATTAGAAATCTCATATATGTATTAATTGACATTACATACATATACGCGATTTCTATTATCGTGGCTGCAGTGATTGATAGCTCAGGAGGTAGAGCGTGCGTGATGTTAGCGCTAAGTTCCAAGTTCGAATCTCGGTCAATGCAGAAAAGTTTTAAATTTGTATTAAAATACTTGTTATAAAACACACACACGCACGCACGCACGCACATACACACACACACACACACATACACACACGTACACACACGCGCACACACGCACAAGTGATCGCGTCCAATCACCACCACCGGTCATTGCCTGTGGCACTCGTTCGCTTCAGTCTGGCAGCAACTACGATCCGCTACGGTTCATTAATGCTTAGCTGTGCGACGTTAAAATGTGCAACAAAATTAACGATCGCGCCCAGTGAGAGATTCGTAATGTTATCACTTTTTAAACGCCGCGGAATGCTCACCAGGGGAATCATTCTCATTCACGATAATTCATGTCCGCGTACAGCTGCGTTGACAGAAGACTTGCTTTAACGATTTGGGTGAGAAATCTTTGAACATCCGCCATACAGCCTGGACTTAGCTCCAAACGATTATCACTTATTCCCCAAATTAAAAAACTTCTTGGGTGGAAACCACTACGCAAGTGCTGATGAACTTAAAGAAGCCGTTCATCAGTGGTTCAACAACTCGGCGGTAATTAAGTATGCAGACAACATAAAAAAGCTGACGAGAATGTACAAATGCTTAAAGTTGAAGGGTGACTATGTATAAAAGCTTAGGTGTCAAATTGTATGTAAAATAAAATTTGTTTCATTGTATCCAATAATAATTTCTGTAGAAAAAACGTTGTTTACTTTCGCGTATATATACATACATATATATATATATATATTACCATAACTACGTAAGTTTCATCAATGATAATTCATGAGGAATAAATCAGACTAAGATAGGAATTCATAAAAGTAGTTATGTTTAATTAGCAGTTATAATAAACAGCAGAATTAGTGACTCCAGTATTTAATTGTGTTACTACACATAACTTGAATAATATAAATCTTCCATTGTCTACAAAAAAATATATTTAAGAATGTTTCCCTCAAAACTGGGACTAACGGAACATAAAGTGAATTATATATTAGCATCTTAGTAAAAATTTTACAAGCAGCGTAAAACTTAAATATATTTTACCAAATACCAAATTCAGTAAAAACCTTCTTATTTATGTATAGAATTATATAAAATGCAAAAATATACATTTGTATGCTTGGTTACTTAAAAGTTATTTCATTTTAATAAAAATACAGATACATAAATTTTCTTAAAACGCAAATATGTGTAATGTATTTATTCAAAATACTTCCGCATATTCCAAAGTATTACAGAAATGCATACTTCTACGGTGATTTATATGTAACTCAATATTTCTTTAACTACAAGCGTAGAAAGGCAAAATACGGATATGGTTACTTAAACACTAATAAAGTAATGCTTGTAATCTACTTTAAATAATAACATTTTTACAGTTATAGCGATAATGGCAACAATTTTTCAGTTCACTTACTTATTCTTTTACAAATTATTTCTAAAACTGTAAATATCCCATTTATTTGAGTTGATTATTTTCGGTATTTCTTGTTCAATTATTGAGTTAATTTAAAGCATTTGACAAAGTTTTAGATTTTGTTTTTTTTTCAAAGACTTGTCCTCCATTAATTAATAATTATTTTTATTTTTAGCAGCGTTTAATATCATAATTATAGTTTGGTATGTATTAATATACATATTAATATACATAAGTACCAAAGCATATTATTGCAAACTCAACTATACCTACGTGATAAATATTATTTATTATGTCAAAATAGATGCTGCAATATAATAAAAAATTGTATATGAAAGATAAAAGCAGGGAATTCGAGGCTTAAAATAAGCATCATTGTTATAACTTTATTACGTAGTGATAATACTTTCTGGTTGCGTACAGTTTACATGTAATGTAATTTCCAATAACTCTTTATAAGGATGTGTAATACATAGGGCCTAACTGAACAACGCTAGCGAACGTGCAATTTTAAATGTTTTGCTATTCTAATATGATATAAGTTTTCGTAATTAGATTCTGATTTATTCGGTTAAAGTCATCTAGAACAGTAACCATTGTCATTGATTTTGTCATTTCAAAAATAGCAAACTAAATTGCATTTAGGCAAATATGTACAGGAATTTGATTTCTAATAAAAATTAATCACTCACGCACAAAATATTCTCGAAAGTAAATTAATTCAATTCAGGTGATAAAATTAACGCATGAAAAATTATTTTGTCATTTTACCTTACCAGGTTCGAAATGATAGTATTAAAATTTAATACTAAAAAACTAGGCTATCTTAATAATTGCTATATATTTTACATTTAACTTCATATAACTCAACGATTATTTAATATAGTGACTAATTCCTATTAGGAAATTATTGAATGAAATTCTACCCATGTTCAGTAGTTCAAACGTACGATAAAAGATGGCGTTATGATACCAAAGATCACGTCAAATACATTAAATTTTCGACAAAAGCTTTGTATTATATAACAACACTTAGTCTAATAATATTGTAAATTTGTTTATGTATCATGATTTGATTTTGTTAATAAAATTACCACACTCGCTGTCAGATGTGTTGTTTATAACAAATTCTTTTCCACCAAAGTGCCAAACATATATTTTAAGACTAAGGTTGCTATAAGAGCGGTCCCAATTGATGTAGTGGTTAGCATGTTTGCCTCTATATTCAAGGGAAGACGGTTCAAAATCGATCGAGGTCGATCAATTTTTTAGCGGAGAAAAATTTACAACACATATCTTCTTCTCGGATAAGGAACTAAAATCGTAGGCCCCGAGTCAATATGATATGTGGCTCGTTAAAAATTCCTACTGGCGGTGGAATTCCAGATTCGGCAAAATTCTAGTAAGCATTGCGAGACCACTATATGATAGTTCCAGTCCAAGAAGGCCAAAGGAATTTCCGCATCCCTAAGTCTGAGTCACAAAATAAGCAAACAAAGAACAAACAACATTGCTTTAAAGCCTTATCTATGTAAAATCAATTTACGTTAATGATATTTCTTCTTTTCCTTTCTTCAAGTGGATCCATGTAATTGGGGTGATAATTTTTAATACTTATAATATAATATAATAAGTCTTCCCCAAGAGTTTGATAATTGTTTTATTTAACTTTTCTGAGTTAGATTGGTGTTGAATCTACAATTTTGTAACAATATAAGTGCCAAACGTTTACGCCTAAACCTTTATGGTTGGAATCTTCTGGACCTAGTTACAAGAGTAGATACAAGTTGTACATTTTGGTTCCGTTATTTTTAACTTGTTATCAGAACAGGCTAATAGACATGTTTTCTATAAAAGAGCATACAGGAGGTCCAGGTATACTTATCATTGGAATAAGACGTATTTTAATCAAAAAGAAAAATTTTTTTAATTAAATGTCAGCACTTTTTATTTCAAAGAATTTTTAAGAACAACAGACTTGTTAATGTAATATATAAGATATAAATAATTAACATATATCACAGGTATACAATTTCAATTTATAGCGCAAAAAGAATTTAGTTATTATTGACTAAGTATTTGAACGTCCTTTTTACACTAGAAAACAAAAATTTTATACCTGTGATATATGCTTAAATGATAATTGTTAATTATTCATTCAATTATTTATATACTTTTGATAATTTAACAAGTCTGTTCTTAAAAACTCTTTCAAACAAAAAGTGCTAACATTTAATTTAAATTTTTTTTTAAATTAAGATACAACGTATTCGTCCAATGACTAAGATACCTGGACATCCTGTGTGATACTTTATAAAAAAATATGCCTATTAGCCTGTTCCGATAACAAGTTATAAATAACTGTACCAAAATGTACAACTTGTATCTATTCTTGTAACTAGTTCCTCAAGATTCCAATCATAAATATTTAGGCGAAAATGTTTGGCCCTTATAGTATTACAAAATTGTAAATTCAATATCAATTCGACTTTAAAAAGTTAAATGAAACAATTATCTAACTCTGAGGGAAGACTTATTTCTTATTATAGTTATTAATAATAATTTTACTTCCTCTTCAATAAAAACTTCTAAACTTGTAGAAAAAGTATTGTATATTGTACGGTTGTAAAATAGTAAGCACTCTACTCGTTTGCAGACGTTCGAAAATAATCGTCTCGTATTTAATTATACATTTTGCAACCTAGTAGTGTAAGATACTGTTTGTTTATTGAGTAATGAGCGCATTTAATGCCAATGTTTGTTTTCTATATTCTGTTTATAGAAAATTATTATAACTTGTTTTGTATATTTATTTAAACTTATAGGCTTACATTTCATTTGATATTTGCTCATCCTACTATATAACGAATGGCAAATAATTACAATATCATCTAAATTTGCGCTTTAATATCATAATTTCTTCTATTGGACATTTTACGTTCTTTGAGTTGCTCCAGATTTTTCTTAATCAGAAATCACCAAAAGAAATTTCCTGCAAAAGAATTATGACGACATCGCTTTGGAGTTGTAATGTTTTACAAGAATTCTGAACAACATATATAACAAGTTGCCACGGTCAACTCTTAGAAAGCATGTAGAGAGAAGTATTGAACATTTCGATATCCGAAACGACAGGTTTATATTTTTATATTTTTATATTTCCATTTAGCGTAGAACGCAGTTTTGCAAAATACATTACCACAATCCTAGAATTAGCCATAACCTACAATAAAAGAAAGGAACACGGAGATTTGATAGCTAAAAAGAGGCCGATGGAAGGGAGTGTTACAGATACTTTCAAAGGAAGTATAATTTAACTTTTATGAATTCCGAAAATCTGTCAGTATATCGTGTTACTTTGACGACAACGTTTAGATCCAGAAGTTTTACAACTGCCTGCAGAAAATACTTAATGGATACAAAGTAAGTATTCTCAGCATAGAACCTAGAACTGTAACAAGATTGTTCTCATGTTTGTTATAGGAGATTCCATAATTGTGACAAGACTTTATCGATGGGTACGCAAAACGAGTCACAACTGCGGTAGTTCTATGTAGTGAAAATCTACGATCCAATCATAGTTATTTTCAAAGGTGATAATAACTTCCAGCGTTGAAGGGCGAGCCGTAGGCGTTCGTCCCAAAGGCTTGCTAATCAGAGAGCTTTTCGTAGTATGGTCCTAATCATTGACCTCCATGCAATCTATCAGACGTCAAATCTCTAAAACTTATTCAGGAAAAATCAACTTCACATTTTCGACACAGATAACCCACCTGTTTTATCCTCTAGATATCAGTGCCCATTGGTAACCAAAAGTGGGTTATAAAAATGATTTGTATGAACATGTGAGAAGAAATTCTGAGAAATAACTGGGAAAATATTATTTCCATTTAGTTTTTGGATGAGCTTCGCACTAATCTATCTCCGTTAACGAGAAAAATATCGACCTCGGGCTTCCTATACAAGAGAGGCTAGAGTTGCCCATTCTGAACTTAGGCCCGTGCAATGTGAGAATCACTCACAAGAACCGATATTATGGATCAATACAAAATAGAACTCCTGATCGAATTGATCCTGTAATTTATGTTAGCGAAACGTTGCAAATTAGAGAAGCGATGCTCGCTTTTAGTAGTTATCAGTGAAATAATTTATTGTGCTCAGTATTCGGATATGACTAAAAGCGCGATCTGAAAAAGAATACTTTTTCAAATGCATTCACTAGTGCTGTAACATATATGAAAACAATGTTGATGATTTGGCTGAGGACTTCTATATGTGCTTTCAGTGCGAAGAGTAATAATACGTTCTAATGCTTTAATCGTTTTAATTTATTCGGACTATTTATATTTGTTGTGGTTGTTATGATATATAACTTGATTTTGATATTGTTACAATAATAATTATTTGTACTGCTTGTTTAATATTCATGTTTAATATCGCGGATTTAGGATTCTACTACATAATTTGTATTTACATGTATAATATTCAATCAACTAAATTGATAAACTTTGGAAAGCAGTAGACACTTAAAATTATATAATAACTGTGCTCAATTTGGAAACCTAAAATTAAAGAAGTTACGGTTAGAACTCGGCTTAGAAAAAATATCACGGAATTATGCCACTTTGCTCTATCAGTCCCATTAAGCAACACGTGCGTATCTCCCTTAAACCATTATTCTACTATTCGTTTGTTTTATATAGCTGTCTTCGTGATGCGAAATTTGCTTTACCCTCGTGGTTCAGCTGCTGTGTTCATTTTGCTATGTTTACTGTAATTTCGTTGAAGCTGGAGATGTTCCAACGTTTGGAGTATCACATTGACTTGGAACCTACAATTTTCCTTTCTTATCCCAGAAAAAAGTATTTTTTTTAAAACGTTTTCCTTAAAAGTTTCACCGACCTCATCAAGTTTAAATCCATATTCTTTTGACACAAAGTCAAACATGCTAACTACTACACCAACGGAGTCGATATTATCCTATTATTTTGTATTTAGCAGTTTCTCTTAAGTAGGCGGTATAATTTCACAAGTAAACAAAGATTATGCGTGGGTTTTCTCCCACCAACTCGGATGTATACTCCTTTCCATAAAAATCTGAACACCTAGGATTTATGAACCAATTTTATTGAAACTTTCAGGATACTTGTAGCTTACATAGATATAAAAACGATTCAAATCAATGAAACAAAAATAAAAAACTTTAATAAGGTTTAGCACCACCGCGATTCCTTATGTACTCATTGGGTCTTTTGGGCATGCTTCAAATAACATGGTCGATGTTTGCCTGATGCATCTCACCTCATACTTTGGTAGAGTTCATGAATTTTGTTGGGAAGATAGTACAAGTTTCTCATTCTTATACCTATCTGGTCCCAAAAATGTTCAATATATGCTAAATCAGCAGGACTGGGAGTCCACAGGAATAAGTTCACATTCTAGTAACTTCTGCAGTATATGGTCTTATTAGTTATTTAAATGCTCTATATACGGTATTGACACCCGCGTTAAAACATTATTAATGTAACAAAAGGTATTTACTGATCCAGGAAGGAATACTAAAGGTGACCATATGCAATAACATCCCAAACCATTATACTCTATGTGATGGCAGTATGGTTCTCAATAGAAAACTGTAAATTGCGGCGTTCACCGCGTAGTTGACTCACTCTTCCACGGCCGTCATAGGCCTATGAACAAAACCTCGATTCATCACTGGAGACTACTTAATTTCATTTATGGATCCATTCTACTCTATCATCAAACCATTATTGAAGTCTTGCTGCATGATGACCCGGTCTAAGCTCTAAACAAGGAACTGCACGATACGATCTAAAGCCAACAGAACATACTCTTTTATAAATCGAAGTTATGGACATTCTTTGTCTCACTACTCTCAAACAATTGTTTCTTACTGTTCTAGTCGTTTAAAATCGATCTCGTAGAGTAGCAAACAAAAAGCGCGATCTTCTTGGATTGTGGTATTCCTAGGACGGCCAAAGCCAGGTTGATGTGCCCATTTATTCCAACATCGCACAACTGTTGACACACTACGATTTAGGTGACGTAAGGATTCGGGGGTTTCTTTAAAACCAACAATACAACTTTTTCAAAGTGGCGATAAGATAAACGCT
>JAHWXV010417559.1:0-33926 GCA_024586415.1 Phrixothrix hirtus
ATATTGAAATAAATAAGTAGATTCCTCCTAATAGTAATGGCACGAATTTTGAAATTAATTCGGCCGGGTGAAAAGCCGATTGTATCACGAACAATTCTAGAATTGAGATCGACCATTTGATGTACGGCCATTTTGGGGCGTGGCGGCGCATTTACAGGATTGGAAAAATCGGGCTTAGCGTAAATATCATCATGATGTAAGGATACAATATATACATCTTTTTGCAGCAAAGGAGAAAAACAATTAATTAGTAGAGTCGGCCATTTTGGGACGTGGAGGTGCATGCGCAGGATTGAAAAAAATCGCACTTAACATGAATATGTGCATCTCTTTGTAGTAAAGATGTCTTCATTTCTTGCCACACAATTAGCATGCGAAAGCATTTTCTTATCGACCCAGGCAAGAAATGAGTCAGATTTATATATAATTGGCATGAAAAAAGCTGATGACTTCATTTCCTACCAAAGCCGCAGCAAATGTATTAAGATTAGCATGCGAATCATTTTCTTATCAGACAGGAAGTGCATCAGATTTATAATTATCCGATGACCTCATTTCTTATCGAAGTAGCAGGAAATGTATTCAGATTAGCATGCGAAGCATTTCCATATCAGACAGGAAGTGGATCAAATTTACAATTAGTACGCAAAATCTGACGTTTTCATTTCTTATCAAGTTTGCACGTTCTAGTTGTGTAAGTTTTACATATATGTATTCAAACATATTTGGAAATTAAACAACGTAGTAAAACAAACCAATAATTAAAATTGGGTGAGAGAAATATATAGTATCGCATGCAAAGTTTTGATGCAGAGCCATTAGTCAACTCAAAGATGAAGGAATTGCGTTGATCCTCAATGGAATTGGAGAATATCAAACTGTTCAATATTTTCGAATTTAAAAAGTTACAATAATTTTAAGGTAATATACAATAATTTAAATATCAAATATATATGTAAATATTTGTAGGCTTGTGTACTTTCGCTTCTAATATATAAAACAATACTAGAACAGACAGTATTATAACGATCACGACCCACAATAATTGTGATGCTATGAAAATTGCGAATTCTTTGCTAGATTTAAGTAAGACCGCTTATGACACCTTCCATAATGAATATTTAAAATATGGTACTATTTATTCGATAACAAAGCTTACAAAATTTATAAAACTGGTTAGAAGGAATGTTTTACTAGTGAAATCGTATCTTCATAAATACAAGTTATTGAGTGTTGGTGAAAAACAACACTACGAATTACTATTGGGACAGTTGAAGAAATGTAAGCAACTTCCAAGCCGATTATCTAAACCGAAATCAAGGTGTAATAAACAAAATCGTTCCGATCGTGTGTATTGGGAAGAAGTAGAATCTGATTTTTACTCCCGTTTAAGAACAGGCATTGTAATAAACCTTACGCACAAAAAACCCGAAGAATTCTTTAGGGATGCATACTATTTATTTGCATCGAGAATTCGCAATGCTTATAAAAAGTTCAATTGTGTCTTTAAAGTGAATACAGCATTTTTAGCCGAATTCACGAAACAGCCTGCTGATGGCGATAGTAGTAGTGATAATCTTTCTACAACAAATTTTACATTTAATATTAAAAACGTTAGATTACTCGAATCCAATTTGGGGAAAAGAAACTTGAATGAGTGGTTTGAAACGCATATAATTGAAAATCTACGAAACCAACTAAGCCAATGTGAGGAAAAAGATTCGAGTTGGGCCCTTTCAAAGATTATTGCTTTACATGTAAATATAAATAGTTGTGATAATTTATTTTTTGCCGCATCGTCATATATCGAACTTCCAAATACAATAGCAAATAGGCATGCGTGAATTAATGTGCAGAATTATGATGATGAAGCCTGTTGCACCTGGTCTATAATATCAGCTTTATATCCACAGCAAATCAATTCCAATAGAGTAAAGTCATATCTTCATTATTCTACAGTATTGAATTTAGAAGGCATTGAATTTCCCAAATTTTAAAATTTATAAAATTAAATCCAACGGTTTCGTTGAACATTTACGGCTTAAAATTGAAAACACAAAATAGTTATGAAGTTATACCTCTACTCTTGACGTCTTTAAAGAAAGAGAATCATGGTAGCTTATTGTTTATACAGATTGAGTACAAAGTTGAAAATGAGAAAAAGAAGAAGGAGAAATTAGTATGAATGAAAGTTGTGATGCCAAAGAAACATTTGAAGGTAAGAAATTTCATTGGTGCTGGATCAAGAACCTACCACGTCTTGTGTCCAGTCAACTCTCGAAATCTAATAATAGAAAATATATTTGCGATCGATGTCTTTACTATTACAAAAAGAAAAGTAAGTTAGAAGCGCACACTATAGACTGTAGTAAAGTAATCCTACCTAAACCGGGAACGTTTGTAAGATTTAAAAATTATCAAAACAAACAACTTGCACCGTTTGTTATTATATGCCGATTTTGAATGTTTATTAAAAAAACTTAGCGATTCTGATAGCGATAATAATAGTTTTATGACTACAAGTAAATGCCGATTGCAAGCAGCCTGTAGTGTCGGTTACTATTTACACTCTTCATTATCTATTCCTGCAGAAATGGTTTGCTCAGTAGCTTGAAAGAATTGCGTTTGAGCTAAAGCCTTATTTTGATTTGAATGTTCCTATGGAAACGCTATCTTTGGAAAAGTAGTTGGAATTTGAAGATTCGGTTAGGTCATGTATATAAAGAACGCTTTACTGAAACGAATGATACTAAGGTGAAAGACAATTGTCATTGGAGTGGAAAATATAGAGGTGCAGCGCATAATGGATGCAATCTAAATTATAAATTGAAATCTGTAGTTCCTGTAGTATTTCACAATTTAACCGGGGACGATAATCACCTATTAATTAAAAAACTGGCAACCTGTATTCCTGGAAAGATTTCAATTTCACAGATAAACAAAGTTAAATACATTTCTTTTACAAAAACAGAACTAAATACTAACATTGAGTTCAAGGTTATTGATTCCTTTAGATTTATGAGTTGTAGTTTGGCTAAATTGGTATTCTATTTACCATTTGAAGACTTTAAAACTCTAAAACAGCAGAATTTGAATTTGCACAAAGAGAAGATAAAACTATTAACCCGAAAAGGCGTCTTTCCTTATGATTATCTAGTCAAATGGGAGAAATTCAATGAAACACAACTTCCTCCCATCGAAAGCTTTTATGATAGTTTAAATGAAAAGGATATATCCAAGGAAGATTACGAATATGAAAAAAATATTTGGAATAGATTCGAAATTTCTAATTTAGGCAAATACTCAGCCCTTTATTTAAGAATGGACGTGTTGATTTTGACAGACGTGTTTCAGGAATTTAGAAATTGTTGTTATAGTATATACGGTTTAGATTGCATACATATTGTACGATTCTGGGATTTTCATGGGATTCTATGTTAAAATATACCAAAGTCAGGTTAGAATTGATCTCCGACATAGACATGTTACTATTCTTTGAACGAGGACTTCGAAGTGGAATTAGTCAATGTTGTAAACGTTACAGTAAAGCTAACAATAAATATTTAGAAAACAATGACCGCAGTTGTTCTTCGAAATATCTTTGCTATTATGATGTGAATAATTTTTACGCTCTAGCGATGAGTAACCCAAGTGATTTTAAATGGCTTAGCGCTGATGAAATTAGAAATTTAGACGTTATAACTATACCCAATGACTCTCAAACGGGGCATGTTTTGGAAGTTAATTTAGACTATCTTAAGAAGCTGCACGACCTTCATAATGACACCCTCTTGTGCGGAGTATAGAAATCCCCCAAAATTTAAACTACCTAAATTGATGACTGCCCTACATGATAAGAGGCGGTATGTGATTCACTATTGCTATCTAAAACAATGTTTGGCTGCGGGACTTAAGCTGAAGGCTATTTATAGAGTTATAAAGTTCAAACAGCCCCGCTGGTTAAAACCGTATATAGACCTTAATACAGCACTAAGAACTGAATCTACAAATGACTTTAAAACCATAGAGAACGTTCGAATATACAGAATTGTTAAACTAATCTCTAAGTGGATGGGGAGGTATGGGGCCTGTCATATAAGTTTGCCGAATTTTCACAGTAGAACTATTCCAAGTGATAATCTCGTTACAATTGAACTTAGTAAAGCTGAAATATACTTCGAAAGGCCAATTTATGTTGGAATGTGTATTTTAGACATTTCCAAAGAATGCATGTATGATTTCCATTACAATTTTGTGCTGAATAAGCACAAATCGAAAAATTTAAAGCTACTATATATGGATATAGATTCTTCTATTTATGAATAGAATACGATGATATTTATGATTTTATGAAGAGAAATTTGGACAAATTTGATACTTCAAACCATTCTGTAGATATTATATATCAAATTGAAAGGATCAATAAGAAAGTTTTAGAGTAAATTAAATATGAGAATAAAGGTAAACTAAAGCTAGAATATGTGGGCTTAAAATCTAAGGTGTACAGCGTACGCGTGGCCGGGGAAGATGAACTTAAAAAAGCTAAAGGTGTTGTTAATTCTGTACTTATATATATATATATATATATATATATATATATATACAGGCCGGTAGTGATTTGAGTCATCGGGTGCCTGTATTCTTCGATAAAAAATTTTGGATCGATTTCTTTGTAGCACAACACATTAATTATACGTAGAATACTGATTATTAATTGATGAAAAATGTCAATTCCTACGCTCACGATTAATTGGTTTCTTAGAATTAATCAATGAGCTAAATAGTCTCGTAATATGGCCACTTATAACAGCATCTAAGATAAATTATTAACTTATGTATAACAACGTTCTATATTGCAACAGACCTGATTTACTAGTAAAACACTCGTTTGGCGGTGGCTTGATAATAAAGTGTGATATTTTTGGTCTATTGCGGAGTTTTATGAGTTCTAGTTCATGTTGGAAATATTTGAATTTTCACAATTTCTGCGTGATTTTTAGAAATGCTACCTACTTTAGTCTAAGTAGTCCTACTTGTGGGATATAAATTAAGGTACAAACAGATAATTGCTTAAATTAATATTCCCAGCTCTATGTACACCATGCATAATTATTAAATATTGTACCTTAAAGAGTCCGTAGGTGCTATCTATTCGTTTACAGTTATTTTGTAATTTTAATTTTTATGTGCAATATCAGATTAAGTTATGTGGTAATTAGATAATAACGAGGCTAATTAATTATAATGAATTATATTGATGGTAAATGAGTAATTATCGTTATGAGTCCATCAAAGGCGAATTTTCACCTGTTTTAAATGTTTTGTGTCGCCCAACATTTAAAAACTGGAGTCGGCTTTACATGGGTAAAAATATACGAGATACGACACAGAAAAGCAGGCTGTTCCCATAAATAAGTGTACGTACACAATTAGTTACCCTGTTATCACCTACAAAGTAGTTCTCTTCAGCATTCGCACACTTCTGCATTCATTTCTGCCATTGCCGCTAACATTTCTGGAACTCAGTTTTTAGGAGGTCCCACACGAGCGTCTCCGTTTTCGCCTGAACATCTTTAACAGAGTTCCGTTAATGCAAGACTTAAGTGTAGGAAATAAAAGAGGTCACATGGAGCCAACTCAGGTGAATAAGGCCGATTCTCCATCACAATAATATTTTGTTGGCCAGAAACTGCTTCACATGTATGGCCTTGTGAGCAGGTGTATTATCCTGGTGCAATAGCCATTTATCACTACACAACTGTGACTTTTTTATCCTAATCTTTTTACAAAGACCTTTCAGTATCTCAATGTAGTAGTGCTGATTAAAAGTTCAACCACCAGGAACTGACTCAATCATTACAATTCCTCCAATAAGGAAGAAAATAACCTACAAGGCCTTGAATTTGGACTTTGATATTAGATTTTCTTTTGGTCTTGGGGATTCTGAATGCTCCCACTGCCTCAACTGGCGCCTACTTTCAGGGATGTAAATAAAAATCCATGTTCTGCGTAACAACAAATTCCAAAAGATTTAGCTTATTTCCGATGCGTTCTAGTGTATCCGCGCACAGAACTTTTCGAAGATCCTTTGCCCAAACTTTCTGGATGTTCAATTCCTAAGTTAAAATGCACCGAACAGCTTCCTTGTCCAAGTTAACCACCTCAGCCACTGCACGAATACTCAATTGTTGCTTATCCCGGATCTCATCATGAACTTTGACAACGTTTCGGTCAGTAGTCGCAGATATTGGGTGCCCAGGACGTTTATTACCTTTTACACAGTCCCTTCCCTCTGAAAACCGTTTATGTCATTCAATATCGCGTGTGTTAGACAAAGTATCATACCCATAATCTTCTGTTAACATTTGTAAAACATTTGTGATCGATTTCTTAAGTTTCACCAGAAATTTAGTGTTAATCCTTTGTTCATTTGTCACACTACATATTTTACCGGCAGAACGCAGTTACACGTATTCACTCATTAATGAAATACTGCTGACTGGCACGACCGGTTTAGTCCAAACTTGTAGTGCAGATTAAGGAGGGGTGTGGCATAACGTTACCAAAACAGTTGTTGCCAACTCCACTTTTTCCAACCCATTTTTTGTCACACCCCGTATTTATTATTTCTAAAATTAACTTTGTAATAGATGCGCCTATCTCAACTTAAGCTGCCGTTGAAAAGGTGATGAGTCAAAGTCAAATTTAAAAATATTTTCATGAAAATACGATGACAAAGGCATTATTACTGTATTGCTTTTTAACAAAATTTCATGAACAGGTAGTGAAGAGCAAGCTGGTGCATTGTCGTGATGGTGGACTTTTCGTATTGCCTTTTCACAATTCTAGTTGTATTATTCGAATTTCTTCACGAAAATGCCATAAAACTTCCAAATAATAATAAGAATTTGTAGTGAACTATACCGTTATAATCGAAGAAAATGTTAGGAAAGATCATAACACATTAGATCGAACTTGACGCGCTTTTTCTGGTCTTAGGTTTACATTGATACGATTAGATCTTTATTTTGATTTTATACACATACATCCACATTTTGTCACCTGTTGTGATGCATTGGAAAAATTTTGAGGATCAGAAATTTCATTTAATAACGTTTCTATAAATTCCTTACGGTTCTATTTTTGCCCAGGATTCAACAATTTTGAAAAATATTTTGCTACCAATTGTTTAGTACACAAAACATAGTAACATGTCCTTCATATAAGCCGTACGAGATATCAACTTCTTTATGATCCTTCCTGATAATGATTTAGTGCTTTTCAAGTACATGTTTTCATCGGCATTTGACGTTATGGACCGTCATCTTTAACATCCTCTTGGCTCTTTTTGAAACATTCACAACATTAGAAAACCCCTATTGTCTCAAAGAAAACTACGCAAAGGCCTTCTTCACCATGTTAGTTGACTCTATTCTATTCATAACGTAAAATTTTGTAAGTTTTATTTGACGTTATTTTCAATTTAATTAAATTAAAAAAATTGAGCATACCAAATTATTTGCCTGTTATAGCCAAGTTATGCATCTAATACGATCAAAAATTGACACATATCTCATAAATATGAGTAGTAACACCAGAAAAAACAAATAGTTTCGATTTGATACGTATGACGCGCGAAATTTAAATAAGGTAAAAACAACTTGTTTTTTGAATTTCATTATTTCATACCATTGTTCGTTAGGTCACAATATCTTTATGAGGTAACGTAGTTTTACAGTAGGGTGCTAACTAATATATAATAGCCTGATCTTTACTAAGTTTAGATATACAGTAAATAAACTGCTATACGGTATTTATTTACACACTTAAAAATTTAACCCAAATAATTTTTACAATGTACTCTAAAAATCCAATTAGTTTAAAGTAATTCGTGTAACTTACTTTATTTTTGAAAGTGAGTTAATCTTCCAGGTTTACAAGAATTCACAATATATATTTTGTAGTTCACACAAAATGAATTTTATTATCAATAGAAGTGCAATTGTAGTAAATTATTAATCGACATGAAAATGAAGAACTAAAATTTATACTCTAAGACCTAACAGACAATTAAATAATTAGGTTTATTTCAAGTTATACTAATACAATATTCAATATTTTTGAAAAGAAGCCAATTCTCAGATAGATGAAAGTTAGTCTAATTTATGGCAGGTCGTTAGCCACAACCCTAATAAAATATTATTCAACCCAAGTTGGGATAACGTTCATATACCTTTTTTAAATAAACTCTAAGGGACAATTAAATAATTAGGTTTATTTCAAGTTATACTAATACAATATTCATTATTTTTGAAAAGAAGCCAATTCTTAGATAGATGAACGTTAGTCTAATTTATGGCAGGTCCTTTTCAGAACCCTAATAAAATATTATTCAATCCAAGTTGGGATAACGTTCATATACCTTTTTTAAATAAACTTCTTGTTTACAAATACGTAGATAACCCAGTGAACACTTTTATTTAAATTGTTTATAAATTTCAATGAAACTTAATTTAGTTCACTATGTTAATCTATTTTTAGAACATTAAACAGGAGTTAACCTGGTTTAAAAAGTCTTCTGTGTTGTTAGCACTGCTGGAAGTTAACATCGAAACCTTGACTTCGAAGTCGGTTCCTTCGTACACCATTTAATGTTAGTATTGTATCTAGACTGGTTACAATTCTAATGCAGGCTCGAATTTTAATTAGATCTTCGGTAGACTAGCCATCTTCAAAAGGGATTCTAATATTTCGTCCTTTGGTAGTTCTTGCTTCATTTGGAACGGGCCATTTAATGAACAGTGAATGTTTCTTAACCTACACTGGCTTAGAGATAGGCGGCACATACACTCATGCGACTCTTGCCACAAGACATCGAAAATTGCTCTATGTCGGTCTTATATCGACGTTGACGTTTCCCGGCATTTTCTTGCTTGCCAATAGTCTTTAAGCATTTTTTAAATATGAACCAATCGGAGTCTGCCTACTTGCGTTTTAGTTAACTTTCACCCTTTTGTTGCGGCTAATTGCAGTATTTTCGAAAACTGCCCTCATAAACCTTTTAAATGGTTTTGGCTCCTGTTTAACGTTATTTACAAGAGGTTTACCCTTAACTTTTAACCTGCGTATTTATAGCAGTTTGGAAAGGTTCCTATAATAAATTTTTATATTACGTGAACCCTTCGGTATATCTAAAATTATTTATTTAAACTTAAATAATAATTTTGAAACTATTTAATTATTTTGGAAGGGTTTCTGTAATTATTTTAAATTACATAAGCCTTTTCATGTTCATAAAAGTAATTGCTTATAATTAGAGTATGATTTTGTAAACACCATTCCTAATACTTTCCGTAATCTAAAATATCCAGAAATTAAAGTCCCACCTCCAAAACGGGAACTTTGTGCGGCTTGAGGTTTTAAAACTTTTTATTACGGAAAGCTCTAATTATAAATTAAATTAAGTTTCCAATTCCATCCCGTTACGTTCCAGGACCACTGCATAATATGAAATATATTTCAACGGTAACTAATGAATTAAAAGAGCTTATTTAGCTAAAAGCCGTCGATTATGCTTTTAATAGTTTCACTATATCTACAAATTGAACATTTTATATACTGTATTGCATAAAAATAATAATAAGCGCTGTTCCAAACAACTTTTAAATTCGCTCGGAAATATATAATTTCTACGTTTTAAACTGCACTTTTGATGGTCAATTTATTTACCTACTGACTTTGTTTTCTGCTTTCTGTGAACCAACAACGTTTATAGATTTATATCAACTAAGTACTAATAATTCCTGCTAATGCCTAATATCTCTCAAAGATATACAATAGAAAATAATAAAGTTGAAATATCATTATACTATTAAAACGTTATTAATAACTAACCAACCGTTGTACTTCTATATTTTTAACTGCGGTGATTTAAATCGTTTCATTTCAGCAATACATGTGGTAGGTGGAATTTCAGAAATGTAAGTCAAGTGAAGGGCGCTGTCATTTACAGGTTATGCATATAAAGGGATAAACCGTCCCCAAAAGGGGAAGTACAACCTAGAGTGCCCTCAATCGGAAGCGGAAATGAGACGATTGGGTTTAATTTCTATCTGTACTATTTGACTTCGTATAAAATACTCACTCGTATACTCATCTTATCTTAGTGTATATAATATTAATTAGATAAGTATCGCATCATGCATGAAAATAAGGAAATCAATAACCCAGAATTAAACAATAATCACTAATGAGAACCAATAACAAAAAATTGGAAATTTTTGAACCATTTAGTTATATTTATGTTAAAAATTTTTTCATTACAGGAACTTAGATAAAATGGGTTCATATAATCATTTCCGATAAAGCTAATATGAATCCCTTATGGTATTTAACTTAAAAAATTTCTTATCCTCAGAATACCAGGTCGTCAAGATTTTATAGTTTTCATTTTCTAGCGATAATTATCTTTCAATAAAAAAACAATTAAAAAGTACATTTAATTTTATAAATTTTGGAATTAATTACTTAGAAAGGTATTTCATCTGCATTGTGTTAGCTTGAAATCAGCTGACCAATATTTTACCGTACATTTGACGTTGAATCTAATACTAAAATCTATTCTAGTTTTAACTGAGGTGTAATAAGAGGAATAAAGCATCAGATTCTGAAAGGTACAGCTGCTTCAATTTATTTTACAAATTAGGAAAATCAATCCAGTGGATGCAAGCTTTGGGGTCGTAAGCTCTAAAATATGACGAGATTACATTTCGTGCTCAGATGCTTACGTTTACTATTACACATTAATACATTTTTTGTAAAAATAAATACCTCGACCTAAATGAAATGCAAGATGAGTTAACATTTATCTTTTGCTTACCCTCTGGTAAACAAAAATGAAATGTGTAATAACAACAAATTATTTTTTAATTTTTCACTGTAAATATGTTGTTTTATTATTAGCATACCTAAATTTCTAAATAAATTGAGGGCCTTACCTATAATGTTGTAATAGAAGATTTCAACTTTATAAATCGATTTCAGCCTTCTAAACAAGTGATTACCGAAATTGACTGGAATTGGAATTATTATTAATAAGGAGCTAAGGAATAAAATTGTAATATAAATAAAGTCATCAAATTCTTTCTAAATTATTTTTTATACGTATAACAACGGAAAGACTAGTTAAATTTAACTGAGTAGTAATCTGAAAATACAAAGTTCAGCATAATTGAGACTTAACAAATGTAAAATTATGTACTCACAAACCTAAACAATCCTCACATTACCTCCAAATATCACAAAAAAGAAAAGGTCCATAATTTAATTTGTTTTCTTCTTGTACCTACTTCTTTAGTTTCTCTGCATTATTTCATTATTTACTTCTTTACTTATTATCTGCTAAATGTTAGAACATATTCAGCACTATATTTTATTATCCTATTGTTTATTGATCCTTTTTTCCAATTACATTTGCCGACTTACTCGTTTCAGTTTTTGCACCTTTTTTCATTTTGCTTATTTAATTAACGAAACCGGTCTTTATTTCCAAAACTAGAGACAAAATTAATTAAATTAGGCTAGAGTATGTTTGTTGGTAAATTTGTCATATCTATTATTGTGTTTAAAATTATATTCGTATATTTTAATTACCTATAAGTTTTGCCTCAATTATCAGGTTAACAAAACTAAAGGGGCTGAACAGTGGTTGACCTAATTCACTTCCCAAAATATAGTCGTAATTCTAGACTTACCCGTGGAAAACGCGTTCTTTGTCATTTTGTTTCAGAAAAATTGTTAAATTTAAACAATAAATAGCGTGCAGTTTCTGTTGTTTCAAAAGAAGACGCCAATAACATTTTATGCGTGTATGGTGCAAACTTAGCTGTGAAGAACGGCGAGTATATCAACTTAAAAGCGGTCACTGGCATAGGTTGTTAGTCAGCTTTCACTACGTTGAAAGCTTGCGCATATCCAACTATTCATGAATATTTTGCTTGGATATCTGTATGCTTTAAAAGTCAGTTGCTTTGAACTTCAAGAGCTCACAGTATGACGGACCTCTAAGATCTTGCAACATCTTCGATCGAAAAGATTCTCTGGAAAAAATGTTTCATCGAGTATGACAGGAAATTGTAACCCAAGGTTAGTATCACACCCATCTGAATTTTGTTCTACGCGAACAGATACTTCACAATTCCTTACACTTAAATACCTTAAAAGCTAACATTTTTTCAAAACTATTGTTATCCTTGTTACTAAAAGATGGAAAATAAGCTTACAACGGGTAGCTTTTTATTTCTCTGGGTGTGTCCTAACGTAAATAATAACCATGGATATGTAAGAATCTTGCAAAGCATGATTTTAGGTTGATAAGTAACGAGAAAGGTTTGCGCGCAAAGATATCTGATTATCCAGATGCTGTAAATAAGGTATATGCGGTACTATAAATAAATAAAAAATCAAAAACAGATAGTAATATAGTTAACAATAATAATAATGCAAAGAATTAATTAATAATGGTTGAGAAATGTAATCAATCAAAATAATCAGTTTACGGTAGAAAAGTAATAAGGTTACCAGAATATTGGATGAGAGTTTTAAATGACATTTCTATTATCACCAGATGCAAAAACTGAAAGATCTTCTCTACAGACGGCCATACAACCCTTTAGATAGCAGCTAGGGAAAGTACCGAGCCTAGAGGAAGCTTAGTATACTTGGAAAATGAATGCCCTTTTAATAATTAACGAACGTGTTTTTGGCAATCCATGACAAGAGGCTCAACAAAATAGTTCAGCAAAAATAGATCACAATCAATTAGCTTAAAAGTATCAATCTAATGACACTATGTCAGACACAAATATTAAATAATCATTCAAACTACAAGAATTAGTTAATTGAAGAAACAAATTAAATAAAATAGACACATGTAGCTTGATGCTCACGCTTCATATTTAAAAGGAAGTTAATAATGGTTATGTCCCAATTTTGAGCGCCAAAAATAATTAATATGATCTCAAATAATTTTTAAGCGTTCACTTTGAGTCGATTAATAATAAAATAATTATTGAATCAGGTGTTAAGGTAATTGCGCTCCTAAATAGTTAGACAAGTTATGACTTCAAGATTCAAAACAGCTTGCTTTACAAAATAATGGACAATCATTGCTCAAGACACAATACATTTAATTAAATCGCAGATGAAAATAATACGAAATAAATATTATTTAATAAATATAACAAATAAACTTGCCCAGGAGGCAATAAATGAATTTGATATTTCATATCATAATTCAGATAAATACTAAAGACTCGAAAAAGTTTAACGCAAACTGCTATAACCAGCTTTTTAGCCATTAGAGCATGTGATAATCGAGTATCAACTAACTACAATGAAGAAAATGTCGTGAGTCAACCGTACTTACGCGCAAGAGCACTGCGCAAGTAGTCTAAAGTAGGAAAGCCGTAAACTCCACTGCTTTCGAGACTCCCCATAAAATGATGTTAACTATTCTTAAATTTTGAAAAGAATCCGAAATTCTGCAAATGTAATGGGCACAGGAGCTTAATCACAAATCGGTAATGAAGAAATTTATGAAATCTTGATTGCACTTCTGCTTTAGATTAATTAGTGTCGAAATCACATATAACAATCGAGCTCGGTTGTGGTTTTAAATAAAAAGTAAAATTGGCAAATCACTTACAGAAGGAGACGATGCATCGAATTTTCTTTGAAATTCGCACCCTTATAGTGAAATAGGTGGTTAACCAAAAATGGCACGGATATTTATGTTCCCCTTTTATTCAAATCAGCTACTGCGGGCCAAACCTGGTATGCAATATACTTTGTTTTCCAAACGGTAATTACCTCAGAAGGAATTTAAGGATATGTCACACTAATAAACGCTGCCAAAATTCAATTCACCTAATTCCGAAACTTTTAACGAATTACTTAATTTTTAATTTTCTAAACTTATTTATCGACTACATAACCAACGAAATGAAACAAAACTTGGTTTCGACCACACGCGTTTTTCACTTCCAGTTATGCTCCGGTGGTTTAATTTAGAAGTAGTGCGTGCCTTTCTTCTTACCTACAGAAGCGTAAGCCTACATACAGTTAGCTAAGTCTTAAACAAAATGTTACCAGATGTAAACACAATTTCGCTGCTTAACCATTATATTCAATAATGGAATTTACTTTTTCAAAAATCTGGGATTTTAAAATAACCAATGTTATTAAAAGCACAAAACCCTTAGCAAACGAATTTCTATATTTAGGATTAACCTAACAAATGAATTATTTTAAAGTATTTTATGAATATTGCAGATTCCTAGAAATCATGTAGTTTTTTATTATATAAAAGATTATTTAGATTTTCATTTGAACGGAACCTACTTCTCAGAAGATATTAATTAACGACAAATGAAATACAATGATGCGTATATTTAATGTCTTTATAATGTTATATAAAAACAATGTTACAATTGCTCCTTAAATAAAACTAAAATACATTAGAAAATCTAAAATAATATACGAGTTAAATCTACTGTTCCCTTATGTTATGTAAATTAACTACCACAATAATTGTAATGTACAAAGAGAAGAAACAAGCGTTTCTGCGAATGTGGCATATTTTTCGCACCAAGCGTCACCAATAAAATACCCGTTTAATTTTTACTCCTATGCTAAATAAACATGATAAATTCAATACAACTACTTGAATATTCATTTATGAGTATCGAATAAAACGAAAAGGGTCGCTTTACGCGACCCGCTGCACTGTGTTTAAGCACTTTACCTGACTGCTAGGCGAATTAAAGATGTAATCATAATAACGATATGCAATTTTATGTCGCTCTGTTTCAATTATTAGACATAGAACGAAACTTAACAATGCCTTGATTACAGGTTGATGAATAATACTGCTACATTTAATATCCTGCAGCATACGGCGATTAATTCATAAGCATACCAAAATGGTTATATGCTTTGTAATTTTAACACATAACTTTATCCTTTGTACGTAAAGAATCAATCTATATTTTATGCAATCTAATTTGTATTAGGTTACAAAATATTATTTAAATATGGCTAACGATTCTAAAATTTAGTAAAACAACTTATTATCAACTATCAAAATTATTTTCGGCTATTTTTAACAATTTTTACACTAGATGTATATATGTATATATGAATATATAAGGTTGATAATTAATAACAAGACTACCTTGATTTAACTTATATTAAACAGAAGATGTAATGACATCCCCTTCATCCCTTGCGCGTCAGTGCCTTAAGGTATTCTGCCATTTACTTCTTTAAATCAGCAACGGTTTCAAAATGGGTCCCTTGAGCTTACCTTTTATCTTAAGAAATATAACACGTCCAGCCACAGTCCAAGACCTGAAGAACAATATAGCAAGAGATTTTACATATTCCATAGAATATTCTGAGACTAGATATCGATGCGGTTTGTTTTCGACTGGAAAAATGTGTTAAGCGTCATGGTCTTACGTTATATGAAATATAGGTAAAACAAAAAGTATTATTTTGATCCATACTTTTCGATGTCCAAATTTTAGTGAAAATATACGTTTTGGAGCCCCTTGCGTCCGAAAATCATGTTTTTAGAAATTGGTCTATGCGTGTGGGTGTGCGTGTGCTTGTGCATGTTTGTATGATCGTGCGTGTTTGTATGGTCGTACGCGCACTCATGTAGGTATGTGTATGTGTGTGAACGGTCTTAGGTAAATGAAATTTTATATTTAAATTTGTATCCATGAGGGCACGTTACCGTAACAATTTGACTAAAATCGAATAACCTGAAGTATCACTTTACTCTTACTTTTTGGTTTTTCATGATTTTCTCGAAATCCACTGTAACGATATTTTTTATACTAGCTATATTTATTAACCACTTAATGCCCTTACATATAATCTAGGCAGTATCTTACAAAGCTTTACATAATTTGAGTAACCAGAAATACCTTTATCGTTAACTCTGAAGAAAATAACTAAGTAACTAAAAGTCCTAGCTAAATGAAAATGTATATTTGAGGTTATAACTACCTTTTTATACAAAATCAAGAGTTTGGCTAAAATTGAATAACTGAAAGTACTACTTTATTTGTGTCATTTTAGATATTTTCCGGGTTTTAGTTTTTCGCGATTTTCTTGAAATCGGCTATAACGATATTTTTAGACTTATTATATTTTATTATTATATAATAAGTTTTTGAAGCGGTAGTAACCGGATGTCTTGATATCTTGATGCTTAAACATCATATCTCAAAAATTAAACGTCCTATAAAAATAAAATATTATATTTGGTTCCTACCTGTCATACATTCGTTGTCAAGAATTTTGTTAAAATTTAATGACCGGAATTGCCACTTTAATCTTGCGGTTTTTTCGAAAACGGCTCTAACTTTTAATGTTCTTTAACGTTAAGTAGTATTTTACGTGTCCACTAATTTGGATGAGTGATCGTTGCAATATAATTCCCAAAATAAACATAAATAGTATTTTAGTCACTTGTGGATATTACTTGCATATCTATAATACGTAAAAGAAAGTTCTCACCCCAGATTTAGTTGTTCCTAATATAAATTTTCCACCTTTGATTTATACTTTTATTGTCTTTAATTTAAATACGGTTTTTTAGTTCAATACAAGTATTATATTGCCATACCCGAAATAATTAATTAATTAATACAAATTCAAGTCTTTAATTTATTAATGCCTACTAAAAGTGAAACTCCTTTTAAATAGATTCGGCGATTACGATTACGATATCAAAAATTTACAAGAAACCCACAATCAACCTTTAAACGTGGCGAAACAGAAATTTTGATTACCCTGTCTAAATGCAAATGCAATATTTTAAAATACATATTCAAACTGTTATTTTATAGCTTAAAATACTCAAATTTGACTAACATTTTATCACTCTATATAAAATTTCCCATTACTGCGAGCGTAATGACGTTCATAAAGTTAGTTAACATATTACTTGTAATTTATATACATGAAAAAAAATGTAAATTAAGCAATTTTTCAAAAACATTCACACCTAATAAATGATTGTTTATAATCATGTATAACTATAATTATATTATAGGTTTATTTCTTTTATAATCATCAAGATTCCATTTAAACGAAGCAGAGCATGGACTTAAAATTAGAATACGATTATATTATTTGATTAATATAGTATTGATCTAGAAACTTTTACAATGTTTACCTATGAAAGTATAATATTCTTGTGCAAAATTAAAAATCATATTAAATTAGTAATATTTAATAAACACTTTTGAACATTTTAATATATACGTTACCAGAAAGAAATTTCATTGCTTTCAAAATTAAAATTTGGGCCGTTAAATATAACTTCCCCAATATTCCTTTTACTTTCAGTTTTAAGCGTTAATAAAATTTTTCGGTTAGTTTATTCAGGAAGTACCATTTCAGCGACTATTCAACTTAAATTAGAAAATACGAAAAAGCAGATGATGACTATATCTATCGTGTCTTTGTTGCTTTTCGTCCACATTTCGAGTCGTCAGTTTCCGCCCGATTTCATTTTATCCTTTAATATGCATTTTCTCTCATCATCATTGCCACGACGGCATATCTATATTATTTCGTTTTCCATTTCATAGTTTTAAAACGAGATGCTTGTTTAATACGGCAATGGTATTCTATGCAAATAAAAACAGTAAGGGACTATATCAAATTGCTATTAATTTAAATTATCCAATAATTTAAAAATGTTAAAATGTAAATCCGAATTATAAGATATTCGTTAAAATTCAACAACAATGTAATTAAATTGAAATTATTTTAGGAAAGTACAAATTAAAATAAAAGCCGAGTATCGAAGATGTATTAATGCAATAATAAAGATGGAAAATTGATTTAATACCATTCAGAATTTAAGAAATTTAGCGCGATACCCTTTGCGATCGACCCACGTCTTTTAAATAAAATGAATGGTAGCTTAAGCATGGTTAAATTGGACTTCATCTAAATGATTTTTCATTCATTTCACATTCAATAAAAGTTTCTACTTTGAATTTTATTTTTAAATGCCAAATTACTTTATTTAAATTGATTGGGCATGGTTTTCTGATTATACTACCTGCACTTGTTATAATGTACAAGATCTCAAAAATGTACCACGAACATTTGAGTTCAAATTTTCTATTTTTGTTAGCTATTACACGCCAATTGAATACCAAAACACTTTGAAGTTAAATTTTCAAAGGCTGTACAAAAAGAAAATCTAATAACGGAAACCTTTCCTGTAGGATACAAAGCACCTAAAGCACCTAAAGTGTTTAATTTAAATTCAGTGCTCCTTAGTAATCAAGGTAACGATAATCTATTAACGTTTAATTATATCAAAAATACGTATTTGTGAATTTTTAGCATTAACGTTTAATATTGAATATTTAAGCCAACTGTCCTGTCTTAATAATTTTTATTTAAATTCTCTGCTAGCGTTGTCAGTTCCTATAAATCATCCAGTTTTATAATTTCATTCTATAAAACTCAAAGGTGTAAGGATAGCATAACTAACTAATTATTAATTTAATGTATTTCTAAGCTGAATTTGTGTGTCAATTTAGAAAAATGTATTAAAGCATTGTCAAATTCTTGTATAAATGAAGCTTAAGCATACAGGGCGAGCCAAAAGTACTACTATTCCTTCTATATTGACGTATCAACACAGTTGAATCAGCACAAATACTCATGAATAAATCAACACATGTAGGCACAATTTGGACCTAAAAGCATCAATGCCATTGATAACTCATTTATATATTATTACATTCATTTTTCCCTATGTAGAAAAATATTTATCTTTATTTAAAGGTTTACATACTATTTTGAACACCCTGTATATAATAGCCGCAGTATTTGATTATATTTTCGTGTAATTTGAAATTGATTTCCAGACGAATCGTCATTGTAGTAATTTTGTTAGATAAGAAATTTATCTATTTATTAACAGCTGCATTGATGAACTAGTTTTTTTTGTTTTAATTTCTGTGAAATAATTCCACAGTCAAATTTATAATTAAGTAAAATTGTGTTTGCGATATGCCAGTGATTGACTTTACATAATATTTTTAATTTGTTTCGCATTAATGTAAAGTACTATAATTTCGATTGAATGTTCTGTTTTAGCAAATGTCGCACATGGCAGGTGATAAACAGGTTTCCGAGGCCGTTCAAACTGAGGTGTGCGAGCAGACACTTTAAGCTAAAAGGTTAGTCGACACTGTAAAGATTTAAAAGGGCTTTCTGTGCATATTTTTTCTTAATTTGTGCTAACAATTTGTAATTAACCTAGCGGTTAATGAGGAAATTTTCTGTGAGTGTCTCAGAGGTGATTGTAATTGTCTGAAGAGTGACATCCATTTAAGGATGGAATTTTTGATGGCCAACATGTGTTCGAACAGGGACACAAGAATTCCGCAAAGATGGACGTGTGTTTTACTTCTACGCGAGACAAATTAAGTTGTTTTTGTTTTAAAGTCTAAAATGAGAAGTGAAGTATTAGATTTAATATTTTGACAAGTACATAATTTTTCTTTGATGCTTATAAGCTGCCGTCTTCGAAGTTTCTAAAGAAACCCCTTTAGATGTTTTTTTAGAAGTAAATTTGGAGTTTATCGTCAAGTATGCGTTAGAACCAAGTCCTAATTCTTTATCGACAACACCGCAGTAATACCTTCAAGGAACCTTGTCTGAACGAGCCTTCTGCCCTTGTTGAGTTCCACTGTCTGCTGGTGGATGTTTTTTCGTAATTTTAACCCCAAGGAGTTTAGAACACACCCACATTTAATGATTGCGAAGAGAAATGGTATTTTTAGAAAAATTCGAGAACATTTTAATGCAATAATTTTATACAAATTTATATGTACTTAATTTTTACCTGTTCACAGCTTCTAGGGAACGAGAATATTGTTTTGACTTGCATGCAAGGGAAAACGTATTCCTTCTTTTTTAACGAAGCCTTTTGTAACTATTCTGTAATACAATTTAATGTATTTTTATGTAAGTTATTATGTGCATTGTAGCAAATTTACCTGCTTATTCAATTTAAGTTTGATTATCTGCAATTTACTTAAACCAAATTCTTGTGTTTATATCAGTTTGGACAATTACGTTAAAATTTATGAAACCGGCTCATTTCAAACTTGTATTCATTAAAATTTATTCTTGCCAAGTGCGTTTTTATTGATTTTTGTATTTGTTAATTCTTTGAACATTTACTTGTTTAATATTACAGGTCAACGTTTTCTGTGTCAAGCTTTAGCCAATAAATTTAAAGATACAGTGGCGCTCAACCCCTCATCCGCCATACTTGCCACCACGTTTTGTTCTACCGCAGTTAGTAAACATATCAGGGTTTATTAAATAATTTCCATCTGAACTATTATACTGTTGTTTGACACAATAAGTGGAACAATATTTTTGTGATTTTCAAACGACAAACGCAAACTTGGTTCTGCGTCACCATCCATGAGATTTTGAGCGAACGCTCTCGTAATATTCTCAGAGCTTGTTATTGACAACGCTTGTTCTAGAGTATGCGTACGCAGTGATTTTCGTTGCAGAGAATTATACGATTTAGAGACGATGCGAGATCTCTCCAATGGAAATACGAGGCTTTACCAGGAAAAATAAGGATCCCCTTTTCGCAGCTTTCCGTTGACATGTGCGGTGCTGTAGATGTCCTTAAAAGCCCGAATTTCCAGAGAACCTGGCCTGTGGATAAGGTCTGCGCCGAAGCGCCACCTTTGAATAAGCTTTAGGGCTTCGCCCTTTTTAAAGCATGGTAATAGACAGATAAGAGGACTGGTAAGGACTTCATAGTGAATGGGCATTTATGGAGTGACTTCTGCTGTCTTTCAAAAATTGCTAAAAATTTTGTGTTTGATGTACCCCCAACGATAAATCAAAACTACAAAGTGATGACCTCAGAGGTGTTGAAAGTGTTCAGCATATATATGTGCCTAAAAATATATTAAAAGCGTAAAATTTCTGCGAAATAAATGAGATAGAAGCATATTAAAATATCAATATTAATCAAATGCTTTAATACTATATAACACGGAAAGTGCAATTCACGCAATTAAAATTAGACAATTTTATTTGAGTAGTGTTTTTAGATTAATTGCTGTTATAATTATAATTTTAATTATTCTTTGTCTGATTTTACTGAAACCTATATACTCCTGTAATAATTTCTTGCAGTCTCGGGACTGGATTAAATCACGAGTGTATGAACGAAATACTTAACTAAAGAAGTGAATAACAATTGTCTACTTAACTAAAAAATTCAATTCGCCTCGTTTTGTGAACCGCTGACAGACTCCTGCAAAAATATTACTGACTGACCATGTAAATTTAAAGTAAACAATAAATACAGAACATAAACACGGATTAAACTACGTTGACCGCGTTTTTTCTAAATGCCTGGCTTAAACCATATATAAAAAAATAAATCAGGAGGATTAATAATTAATAAAACTTTCACGGGTGTAAGTTAAATGTATGCGATCGAAGCCTGTATTATTTGCTCATTGGGTTTGTAAAAGTTCATGCACAAATATCCTTTTTTTTAAATGCGTTACAACAAAATTATTGCTTCGTGGTTAAGTCACATCTTAATCTCACTTAATTTGTAGTACATACATAAATAAATGACTAAAAATGAAACACGTGCACCATAGACTAGCACAAAGTTTGATATTGTTGTTCCTTAGGGCACAGCACTATAAACGTGTGAAGTTTGGGTTGTAATGTTTTTGACTGAGCGCATAAAGACGTGATCAACTCTGAAACTTCAACAAGGGTGGGTAAACTATATTATTATAATTCAAAATAATATTTTCACTTAGAAGTTAGTCCGCCATGTTGCGTCCGAGACCGAAATCAGACAAAATAATGCGCTCGGAACAACCACATATTGAATCCACCTAGAGAAATATGTAAAATGCTCGATAACAAAAGAAGAGTGAACTGTAATCGATGTTATTTATAAATAAATCGTCATCTTTTAAGTTACCAAATATTCCAATTCTCTTGTATACATATATAAATAAATAGGGCTGTTTTGATGTAATTTTAGAGAAAAACAGATATATTTGATAAATATACTTCCATTTATGGTATTTCTAAATCTCACGAATAAGAATTACCATGTTTTGTGAACTGTTGTACGCTCTAATTAAGAAAATTGTCGGCTCACCGAGTAGATCCAAAGTAAATTCTTTAATGTTAACACAGATTAAATTACTTTGACCGTATTTTTAAAAAAACCTGACCAATCACAATTTGACATAAAAACTATAATATGGAATTAAACATATCGGAAGGATGCTTATTATAAGCATAAAATTTGCATTAATGTACATATCAGTTGTGAAGGCTTTCACAAGTGTAAATTTAATATACCTGACCGAAGCCTGTATTCATGGATTTATAAAAAATCATGCGGAGATACCATTTTTTGAAGGTTTTACGAATTAAAATGTTAGTTCTTAGTTTTGGCAGATCTAAATCTGATTTACGAGCCTAGTTGCATATTAATTGGACCAGCTTATAAAAAATGCAATGATGTATATGTTTTCATCGTTATTTAATGTATTAACAATTCCTAAAATGTTTATCAGTTTTATGTAAAAGGGATAATCCTGAAGAACTTATATTAGCGCTTAAATTTACTTTTAAACGCCGATATTGCAAAATCATTAGCCTAATCAAAGAAGTAATATCAAGCAACATTTAACGCAATATGCAAAGCATGCACCCTGACTAAGATGATAAATATAAAATATTTTGATTAAAATAACATGTATGAGTGAAATAAATTTAAAATTGCACCGGCCATTTAGTGAAATTACATGCGGAAGTCCTTTAAGCGAAAATTTGAAAAAGTTATAATTAATCGGCATGTGCAAGGTTTTTCTGCTTACAACATTGCTAAGAGTTTTGAATTTCGCGACCATCATTTAAAAAAGAACAGGTTAAGTGGATATAAATAAAAATCTGGACGCCCATCAAAAATAATAGTTTGTAATCTTAGAGTGTTAAATACATTTTTATCAAAGATAACCGACCATGTTTTTCAGTAGAACTTGCTATAGAATGGTCAAAATATACAAGCAAGTAAATTTCAAAATACTCATCCATCAGGATCTTAAAAAGTTACAAGATAACCTTTCATTGAGGAATTATACATATTAACACAATTTTACAACTTTAGGCTAAAGAAACCCCTTTATGGAACAGTAAGCAAGGTAAAAATCGACTTAGTTGGGCCAAGGTGCACAAACAGTGGATTCTAGAACAATGGAAAGGTGAATTTTTAGTGGGAGATAGAAGTTATAAGTACAAAGAAAGAAGCTTTTCAACCCAACTATTTAAAACGAACATCCAAGTTCACAGTACTAGTAATGTTATGAGAATGGGTGTCGTCTCAAGGGATAGGACACAATAAATGCGGAAAGATATCAACGCATACTAGAAAAACAATTATTGCCACCAGTTGAGGCCATTCATATCGTAATGCCGGAAATGGGATTCAAACCATGTAGGCCATGCACACCTATTAGTTACATTATGTGATTTCATTAAAGTAGACATTAATTGCATTTACATCCTGATATATTATAATATGATATTAATTTACAAAATTTTAGGGAAAAATTAGGTTTTTCCGATGATTTTTGTAAATGTGGAGTTACTTTATATTCCATTATTCAACAAGAACAGTTTATGCATATGCAAAACTGGATAGATCTTTTTATGTGAACCTACAGTCCGCTTGGCGACTGAAGTAGTCAATATTCAGTCTTTAATTCCGAATAAACCTATTTGCCTAAATAGGAATGCCAAATATCTGTTATGGTCTTGGGCCTTTTAGCAATTATTATCACAGATTCAATCTCATGAGGATTGCACCTACTTGCCCTGGAGTTTATGGAAATGATGATTTCCATGTTGTTCATACTTATAACTTCCGGTTAGGATTATGCTGAGTTGGTTAAGTCGGTTGCGTGACCTCTGGAAACTAATGCCTCTCTATTCACAGTATTTTTAGCACAATCAACCTTTACGCGAACATTATAGTGTTTATCTATGGCCAAGTATAGCTTTTTTTCAGTTCCAAGTTACTACTTTGAGTTTCTCTCACAATCAGTGTAGTTCCTAGTTATTTTGTTACTATTTCCTACATTTATTTTTCTCAATTTTATTGTGTTCATTTCATTGTTTCATTATTTATTTTAATTTTCTTGTGATGTTAACTCAGTACATATGCTAAATGTTTTTACATTCTTGTACCTTTTTGTTATGTTTATCTGACTTAGGGTTCTTTAGATTATGTTATATTATTTATCTTAATTTTGCTTTGCTGCTAAAACAGGCTGAATTATTGTGTTTGTTTGTTACATTTACTAGATATTACTATACAGGGTGTTTCAGATAATATGCCATTCCTTTTAAGGGCTGCAAGTAGACACAACAGACACCCCAATAAAAAAATACGAATACAAAAGGGTCCTTTTTTTCGAATTATGTACAACGAGCCGCCTATGGTCGCATTCAAACTAAAATTGTTAAATCATTCATAAAATTATAACTGACCCTAACAGTATCAATTTACAACAACATGCACTTTTACAGCTGTAGCAGGCACATTGCGATTTTTTTACTACAATAAATAACGGGATTAGGGGATTGCCCTTTCACACAATTGAAAGAATTTACAATGTATACAATTTTGATGAAGTTATTTTTTATTAACTGATAATAATAATAATAGAGTTTAATCATGTATCGTTCTAAAAAATGTGTTTAAATGTAGACAGCTTAAATAATTATTTATTGACATTTTTTAATTTTACACCTAAATATAGATTTTCATTTCTGAAATTGCGTAACACCATCCTACGCTTAAAATAAAAATATGTATTTTAAACACTTTGACACGTTTTAGAACAATTTTATTAACATAAAAATACCAATCAGTTGAACAAGGTGTAGATGGGCACAATTTGCGATTTAGCTTTTATTATTAAAACACTGGTTAGACAACAAAACTTATCCTAGTAACTGACGTAAATTGGCATAATTTTGTTTATTAAAATATGGGTCGCTGACATTTACAAAGGTGTACCATTTTACAGTCTTGTTTTTATGTCTCTGCTTCGAAAATTAAAATAAACACGTACAGTTCCGCTATACCACGGAAATGTTTATTTAGTAAGAAATACTTACTCCATTATATTTGTATATTTGAAAGCATGTGCATAGCCGACTCGTCATTATTACAAAAAAAGGAATTTTTAGTATTCGTATTACTTTTAATTTTACGCTTATTGGGGTGTCCATAGGGCCTACTTTCAACCCTAAAAAGGAATGTCATATTATCTGAAATACCCTATATTTATGTATTTTTTTTGCTATGTTAAGGTTTAGTTTTAGATTTTTAAGTTTGTTCTTATGCTATTTTAAACTTTGAAATTTTTTGTGTATTTGTATGTAACCTTTTTGTTATTTGACTGATGTTTCCATGTTTCCATATTTGTTTGATTTATGTTTGTTACTTGGTTATGTATATGCAGTGTTCAACTATGTTTTGTATTTATGTGTTTGTATGTTTTGTTCCGGAGAAAGCTTTAGGCGGATCCAATAAATGCTTAGAAGATCCCTACCAGCAATCTCTTTCGCTACAGATACAAAGCTGGAACCACTATTTAAAATAATTTCCAAACTTTATTTTCATCTTCTTTAGAACATATATTGTTTTTTATATTATTTTACTATCTATATTATTTTGTATTATAGATTATTTACATCAGATCTAGATTTCTTGCCTGCCGTGGGATAGACCCATTTCTGTGAATCCATCTCTTTAGAAATCGACAATTTATCTCGCCTTAAACGTAGTTCTCAAAGTGTTCAAAGATGATCTGGTCTAGCCTAGCCTGGCATCTTCCATCTTTATTTATTCGACTTGAGAGAACAAAAAGTTAGTATTGTAAGCGCATGTAAAATTCCTACAACATCTGTCTATAAACAAGAATTTTGCAGGTTGCTACCAATTTTTTTCATAATTATTAACATTTGAAAACCCCCGGTTCACGCTTGTAAAAACAATTTACCACATCAGCTTTCTCACGGGAACGTGTATGCTTTTACAAATAGTTGGAAACCATCAACCCCCCTGTCCCGGCAATCTTAAGGTGAAACGAAACAAAATCAGTTAGTTGAGATCAGACCTCTCAAGTGAAAGTACGCAATAGTGAGGTGTGACGCCATCGTTTGGTTTTGCCGCACAATAATTCATCAAAATGCGAACTAACTACCCGTAACAATTATCGACTGCCTGAATCGTGGTGAATTAGGTAAACTGGCACTTCATGAGAACTTGGAAAAATTGGGTCAAATCTTTGTAATCCCCGTTCAAGTTGTGCTCAGGTCTGTAGGACGTTTGTAAAAGTACTTCACGTACGTTGTAATCATGGAATACTGAAGTCATTGGGGCCTGATATCAAAAGTCACATAATTTCATGTACATGTACAAGTAAGTGGCATTTTTTTCGATAAGTTCTTTCCACTTTATAAGTCAACAAGCTTCACTGGGGATTCTGATAATCAACCCCTGTTTCGTAACGTAGTATTCAATCTCTGAGGGAGTTACTACTATCAAGTAGTAGTTAGACAGTTTGTTATTATTGTGCGAATTCTTTTAATGAATGAACTAAAAGTAAATAGTTAATCTAGATAAATGCGAAGAAGTATGAGATAATCATATTTAGCATAGTTGCATTTTTAGGAAAACTTTCCTCGGCCGGGGATCGAACCCGCGACCCCTGGACAGATCTCAGCCACTTTATCACCTGAGCTACCGAGGGTTCGGTACAGGCTCGAGTGGAAATCCTCTTCAAATACAACGCTGTTTGTATTAAATCATATTTGTAATTATTAAGTATGCAGATTCACAACTAAATTCACAGTATCGAAATATAACAAGTCTAAACTCTAAATTAACTTTGTTTCGACAATTAGGTAGTTTTAGCCGTATAATTTAATTTATACACTACCTTTCAATATATATAATTTATATTGGATTTTCTCATTTCATCATGTTCATTATCATAAAGTTAATGTAGAGTTTAGGCTTATTATGTTTCAATACTGCGAATTTACTTGTGAATCTGCATGACCGTGTGGCTCTTATAATTCCTGCAGTATTTAACAGCCTCCCTTACATTCTAATAATTACAAATATGATTTAATAAATAAATCGTTGCACTTGAAGAGGATTTCCACTCGAACGTGTACACAGCCCTGGGTAGCTTAGGTGGTAAGGTGGATGGGATCTGTCCAGAGGTCGCGGGTTCGATCCCCGCTTGAGAGAGTTTTTTCTAAAAATGCAACTATTCTAAATATGATTATCCCATACTTCTTCGTATTTAACTACGTTTCTGTCTACAATTAGGCAGTTTGAGCCGTATAATTTAATTTATACCATACCTTTCAATATAAATAATTTATATTGAATTTTCTGATTTAATTTAGATAAGTATCGTAATTTTAAACCACGTTTAACAAAAGGTATCAATACCTTGTTATTAGGCAAGGTAGCATTTAATAATCAAATTCGGGGTCCGCTCTTTATTGCAGTATTAATTAATAGGTAATTATTCATTTGGTTGTGCTCTTATTGCCTGTATAAATTTATGTTATTTTCATTATAAGCAATTTAGTTAAAAGCATGTGATTTTATTAGTGGTAAGGTATAACAGTACTTTCCTTACGGGAAAACATTAGACCTAAGTAGGGAAAAACGTTTATAAATTGTAAGTCTAACCGAACTTCATTAGGAGTTCTTCTCCAGTGGCTCACGGTAAATAATTGTTTTATAAGTATCTCAGAGTAAAAGCATCGCATTACGGTCTAAATTAGTCTCCTTATCGTCTCGTTTCTGAAAGATCTTCCGTTAAGACATCTAGATAAGGTGGCGCCCAAAAATAATATCTCTTTTGCTGATTTTTGACTTTCGCAAGTCGTCCTGAATTTTAACCCAATTGTTTCGAACAAATACCGTAAAATCCCACCTACTAGTTAATTCAAAGAAATAGGCCTGTTTAACAACCTTTAGGACCCCAAAGAGCTTTCCGGCCCGTTATAGTATACCCAGATAAACATTGGAGTTGATGTTAGTTTCAGAAAAAAAAGGGGCCTAAAAATGTTATTGCGAATCCGACTGCACCAAACATTAATCTTAGAAGAATCTTGAAGAGGTTCGTATAGGATATGTGAATTTTCAGAGCCCCAAATTTAGAAATTGTGTCGATTTACACAACCGCTAACATGTAATATTGCTTCATCAAAGAATATGACGTTTTCTAGAAATCCTGGTTCATAGTCAATTCTTTCCAGCATGTTTACAGCGAATTCCGCCCTATGCACCTTGTTTTGCGGCTTCATTGTATCCAAAACTTGAATTTTATAAGCATGTAGCTTTAATCTCTTCGGAAGGACGTCAAACACAGTCGATTTTAGAAGATTTAGTTGTTGACTACAGTGTGGAATAAACTTTTTAGTGTTCCGCACACAGAGCTGTCAGATTCTTTCCGCCTTCTGATGTTATAGGTCTTTCATCTGGTTTCCATTTTCACACGCTATCAATCTGCTTCAACTGTCATGTGGTATTCTTGCCTGAATGGCCGTTGTGCTAGAATCGTAGATTTGTTTTCTGCTAACAATAAGACATCCCCAGAACAACACACGAATGCTTCTACGATTAGAGCACTTATTTTAGGATATAACAAGGGAATGATCAATTTAACAATAATAATAGTTATGGCAAAAGTAACAATGAGATAAAATAAAAACAAATGAACACGTAGCCTCTTCATGTTGCTAGATCAAATAAAATCACTTTCAATCCATTTTGCATAAAATACATTTCACAATAACCCCATGAAACCCCAACATAGATTCTCAGAAACCTTGCATAAACATTGTGTTAATGATAGCGTATATGAAATTCATTGGCTATTAATTAGATATTTGTTTCGTTAGCATAAGTAGCCAAACGTTCGATTGAGTTCATTCTGTATGTAGTATAACATACCACTCCTATGGTTTGCCTTATTAAGCAATTCTATTTCTGCCTAAGTGCAGTAAGTTCACGATTTATTTTATTGCATTTGCTCAAAATTTACAGGGGAAACGAAAATACTGAACTCAGTTTTAATTTAATCTGACCTTCTGACAAATTTATACTTTCTTTTAGTTATATATACGCCGATGTAGAATGCGAAATTCTCTAGATCAATTAAAGTAGCGATTTACGTCCACTTTTTGGACTTTGGCAACTACTTATATTCAGGACTCGCTCTTTACTATTGAGTGATCAACATGTGTGATCAATTTTGACACTTGAATAAGTACTTTTATGTTAGTTCGCATTGAAAGCTCTATTTGGAGAGTTCTCGTTCCACTTCTGGTAAAAATATTAACTATTCACAGAATGCGTCAAGTGTCCGCTAGCTTCTGGACCATCTATTATTCCTGATATTGTCAGTAATAAGGTGTTCAAGCCTTACTTTATCTACGCTCGATTTCACTATCTGAGCTAGTTAACCATCGTTTACTCTATTTCGCCGCAGGTATCGTATATGATTTCGGTAAGTGACACATGTTATTTATTATAAAGAAAACTGTACATCGAGTGGTCCATTCTTGGATATTACTTGGAGAACAATATTCGAAGTTTCGCGGAGGTAGCGTCACGGCAATTTTTAGTTCATATGAAAACGTTAATAAAATTGAAAAAATGCAGCTGACGTATCTGCAAAATCGGACAAGTTGGAGCCACAATAAAAGCGGAAAAAGAAACTGATTTTATTTTAAACTTATAACCAGCCAAAATCAAACTTCTATAGATCTAAAAGATACAATTGATATTTCTGTTTATTTCTATCGAATTTTATAGTAATCTTAAGGACAATATTATCCATGCGTCACTATCGCATATATTTTAACTAAACTCAAAGTGCCAACGTATTTTTATTCTTCAGTTTTAATTGCAACTTATGCTCATATTGGTATATCTGAAATTGCACAGAAATAATGAAACTCAATCTAAATTTTCTAATGTAACTAGAATAAAATTTAGAAATAAAAGTACTCTTTACATCTTACTTGAGGATAAGAAATTACTCTCGTGTTTAACTTTTAAAACCTATTCAATTCCAGATAAGCGTATTATTAAAAACCAATAAAAACTTTAAGAGTATATAGGTGTACGTTCTAAGTCTATTGCGAAAACTTATGGGTGGGTATAAAGAGTTCAACTCGTTGAAAATAGAAAACTACACTTTTATATTCTCACTATTGTAAAGTCGTGAAATAGTTTTAACAGCTCCCGTTATTCGATAAATGTGAATATATCCTTGAGAAGACTATAATACGAGCTGTTTAGGTTTTAGGATCATGAAGTTTACGAGGATATTGTTATAACTAATTGAATTTAGCGAAAATAAAATTGAGTAGGAATTGGGAGGCCATAACTGGTAGTTATAACTTCACGCCAAAAATTTTAAATGGCGGCATACTGTTTTCCGCAATTTACAGACAAAGCCTTATTAAAAGCTACCATTTTTGTTAAAAGAAGAGATACAATTTAATATTATACCCAAAATCATTTAAAAATAAATTTCGTTCTAACATTTCTGATAGAACGGCGGCAATAAAATCCAGCCCACAGAAATTAATAAAAGAGCATCTACTTGTTACTGGTTTTAATTCAAGTTACAAAAGTGTAAAAACGTAATATTGCCGGCGGTATAAATGTTAAAATTGATTATATCATACTTGGCATCGTAGCTTCCTAACATTAATTTGACAGTATAATGCGTTACTTATACTTTTATTGCGCATTGTTGTCTGTGTTAGTCTGAAACGAAATGCAATTTTCCTTGTTTATTACAACAGTATGATAACTTCAACAATTTTTCCTTTTTCATGTTGAGGGTAATAACTACTGAGAACACGAATACTCTTAGTTTACATTCTTCAGCAGAAACTTTTGGCTTTCATTTTTGTAGGTTGAATGCTTAAATGTCTTTTGAATGTAAACTACATTTTTTCTTCAAGTTGCATTTATTTTCTAAACTTGTTATGCACTTCTTACGAGATTACTTTGCATAAGATTTGAGAATTCTTCTTGCGGGTATTTGGCAAAAACGCCAAGTGTTTTCCGTAATTAAGTTTTCTCTCGTTGACGGACGAATGGAAAGATGACACAAGCGGTTTTATCGTGCTGTATAAAATTTGAAAGAAGATGAAATATAGCAAAATGAATTAGTGTTATCTTCTAATTTTTTCCGTTTTATTATAACATCATAACTACAGAATTTTAATTTATGTCAAGATAATATCACTTTTTACAATTTCTTTAATATCTTTCTGAAAATTAATTTACATTCCTTTTAAGATATTAAACCGATTACGATTACCTAACTAACTACCACTCTTCTTAAGTTATGAAAATAATTTCTCTCTTATTTTGTCCCTTTTTAACTGAGAAACCTTTCAGAACTTTTCATTTCAGAGGTAAATAATGAAAATTGCTAATATTCTTTATTAAATTTGCATAGTTAAAATCAAAAGTTGTTTTTATATGCTCCGAAGAATAGCAGCTAATTTATTTACCCACTTGTTATCTCTGAAAATTATGAAGAAATGATTTCCATTAATGATTTGCAAATATTTAGTAGTTCAGAAACTTTTCCAGAGAAGGGATAATAAGAGCTATGAATATGCGCGTTTATTACGCTGAAAAATCACTTCCTGTAGAAAAGCAAAGAAGGCGACAGTCATACGATGTCCGCGATTGTGTACGGATGCGAGCAGTTTTCACGTGGATAAATATTTGCTTTTCAACTTTCCGCGATCTTGTAATTTTAATTATCAATGGTGCACAGTGTTTTCTAGATTTTAAACAGTAAGACGTTATTTATTGTCATCAAATTAGTTTTTAAGCTTGGGAATTAATTATTTACAAAATAAAATGTTTGAAAAAGAATTATGAAAACTTAAGTTTTCTTCCGTTTTAAGTCTAACGCAAACCTAAATTTATTATTATTCAATTTACAAATATCAATTTAAATTTTGAAGCAATGATATCTGGTAAACATTGACAAAGTAACTCTCAAGTAATAAATTATTTATGGCAGAATTATTTTGCGTTATACTGAAAATCAAATAATTTTCTGTTTCCTTGCCGAGATTATTCATTTCTATATAACGTTGTGTATTTTAAATAGTTGTAGTAGCATGAATATTTTATATACTAGATTTCGTATTCGAGAAGTTCCTCTATCTGTTCTTATAATATAAACGTCCTTTCGATTATACTTGTGAACTATTGCTACCCCACCCTTATTTTGTCAGATTTACGCAAATTCGCCTAGAATGTTTTGTATAATTGTACAAAGAATCCTCTTAGACGAATGTTTTAAGAAACAAGGAATTAAATCACATTTGATTTTCTTTACATAAAATGCATATAAAAGCTAATATTTATTGCACAAATGATTTTTCCGCAACTGTTTCATTTTATTCAATGTAAAGCTTTAAAATCAAGTATCTGCATCCTATCTAAATTAAAGATACTCTGACTTTATCTGGATGCCAAATGTTATTTATTGGCAACATTTATATCTATTGCAAGTTATAAAAATATTAGCTTAACCTTTATTGATGTTAAGGAAATTATTTTACATAAATAAAATATTGGCAAAATAATTCTCTATTCGCAGACGCGAAACATCTACATAAGCTTTATTTTTAATGAAAATGTTTTCACTCAATTTAAAAACGCATTAAATAATCTCTAAAAATAAATTCAATTGAAAGAACATGTATTACTTTGCGTGCCTCGTATTTTCAAATAATCTACTTTAAAGGCGCAAAGGAGTTTGTTTACTGAAATTAAATAGAAACACATTAAACACGTTCAAGTCTCTTTGTTATGTTGAAAGAGTCAAACATTTCTACAGTTTATTGAATAACCTTAATAGCACAAATTTTCTCTTTAAATGTATATTAAATATAAATATTTCATTTACTGCGCGGAAGAGCGCATCAGAAGCATCAGAGCAATATTTAACCTATAAATTTTTTTTTGAATCCGCATACTTTTAAAAATATTTGAAATACACTTTTGAATTCGCTACCGCATTTTTACAAATGTTTATTTTGATGTACACGGGCCTTGGGTTTTATCTTGCGGGATAACACTTGTGTAGTACAGAAAATTGCACTGTGGTTAAAATATGTACCCTAAATTAGAACACAAAGTATTTGTTTAAATATATTTTTTAACGCACTAGCGTATGTTGATGTAAATTTACATTATCTTTAGGCGCGTTTCAATTACTACTGGAGCTGCCAAACGTCGGCAAGACGGTAACAATCAATATTAAGTTTCCCAAAGTAGATCTAGGCAAACCTATCGCGAAGACCGAAACTTAAAACACCTTATCCAAAAGGGTGCATGAATGCTTGACGACAAAGAATTCCGAGGGAATCTCCAGTATGTGTTTAAATACGTATATTATTCATATAGTTTGAGATACACAAAATCTACAAGTTACGTTTTATTTCTGAATGTTATACATTATTAATAAAAAGGAATTTTTAGTATTCGTATATCTTTTAACTTTACTTTTATTGGGGTGTCTATGAGGCCTGCTCTCATCCTTTAAAAGGAATGACATATTATCTAAAACACCCTGTGTATGGCAAACCAATGTTTTAAGTATAATTATACATACATATATATATATATATATATATATATATATATATATATATATATA
>JAHWXV010417595.1:0-13736 GCA_024586415.1 Phrixothrix hirtus
CAAGTACAAATGAAAGAGGTAGAAGATCAATTGGAAATAAAACTACAAAAGCTAAAGACTGAACAAGAAACTGAATTGGCCAAAGAAACAAACAAAATTATTATTGGTCTTGAGCAAAACAAAGAAAAGTTAGAAATATTAGAAAAAACCTGTCAAAATTTAGAGAAGGGCAAGGCAACTCTTGAAATGGTAGATCTGATCAAGGAATGTAGAATGAACTCGCAGCCAATTGTAATCGGACAAGCATAGAGCAAATACCACACAAATTTTATGGAGATGAAAGTGTACAACCTAAAATTTTTATGAAGAACTCAAGGGCTACATATCAAAAGAACAAAAAAGAACATGAAGAGTCATTATGATGCAGATGTAGAAACCAACATCACTAGAGCGGCAATAAAAGGGCGGGCAAACATTTGGTTCGAAATCATTCGAGGAAAATATCAAACCTTGGAAGACTTTGAAAAACTATTCCTAAATAAATATTGGAATGAAAGGGAGCAGGAGAAGACTAAATTAGACCTGATCAAAGGTAAATATAAAGCTGGAGGTACTGCAAGTAGGAAAGCATATGCCATGAAAAAATATCTCAATTACCTACAGCTAGATCCACCGCTAGAAGAAAGGATAATTATAGACCGGTTAGCGTGTCACTTTGATATGGACCTAAAGTGCAAAACAATCATGGATGATGTACAATTGTGTGAACAACTAATGGAAGTATTAAGGAAATGCGACATCTATGAGAACCTAAAAAACAACACAGAGTTCGAAAAAGAAAAAATTAACAACCGGAGATTTTGGAACGGGAACCGAGAACACAAGAGGTTGGAGAGAGAATTTGATTGGCATAGAGACGGGCCACGTCGGAGAAGGTATCATTGGGATGATGGGGGTAATAGACAATTTCCGGAAAAAAATTGGGAGCGACAAGGACCAGATAAAGGTGAAACCAGATGGCGAGAAGAAGGAGCGAAAGAAAATGATAAAGTCAACTGGAGACAAGAATGCAAAACGGAGGATGCCAGGTATTTGAGTTGCTGTTAAGTAATCCCAGTTTTTTTTGTAGTGTCATTAATTGACACTTATACTAATATAGGCAGAAATTTGATAATTTCAGGACAAAGATGAGAAGTCTAACATACTTACGGACAGTAAAGTTTAAGAGTTTAGTATCATTTGAATTGAGAATAAAATAAAATTCCTTAGATTAAAATTTGTATTTAGAAAAGTCAGAATCGTTTCTTTAATTTCATAAAGCAACAAAAGTTTTGTATAATCTTTATAGAGTGGTAGCAGTACATATGTGAGGGCTGCTGAGAACTAAAAGTCAAGGAGTTGGTAAGAAGGCATAACCCTGGGTAATTACTTTTGTTAAAGAATCTCATATTTAGTCAGGCAAACTAAAGTACGTTGGTACTTTGAGAAAATTTAGTTATATTTCAGGTTGCGTGCAGTCTGCTGATCCCGTTACTAGGTAACCAGTTAATATAGATATCGTAGCTGTAACAGAAAGAGCGGAAATTAGCAATATGTATGTTTCACCCCTTTGAGATGTGCTAAAGGTGTTCAAAGATCACCGAAATTGTTCAAAGTTCAACAAAACTTCCACAGAGCTTGTCATTTATTTAATCTCAGCGCAAAACCGCAAAGCCTAGAGAAAACATTGTGGACTCATTTCATGTATTTGAATGTATATCTGTTTATCTTTTCAGTACTTTACGGTGAAGGGAAGCAATAGGAATTGTAAAAGTAAAATCCTCTGCCAAGAATTTTACTTTGAGCAAAGGTTTATGGAAATTTTGCTGAACTTTTGGTAATTTAGCTCATACATTTTTCACTTAAAGTCAACTTTATGCTTCATTTCAATAAGCAACAAGTTTACTTTTCCACTCACTGATGCAATGCGAAGCACACAGAAGAGAAATTAATTACACAAATTTGTACTTGGTTTTAATTTGTAGCTCATATAAGTGTGTTAATGTGAATTTTCAATGATTTTGTTACAGTGAACTATCGCTTATAATGAATAAACTGTTTGCAATTTCCAAGTTCATTATAACAGAGTTATATTGTATATTTGTTTCAACTTTCACGTGTTAAATAAGGATAGCTATAATAACACAATTCTGCTGTGCATTTAATGTCATCACATTGTACTTTTAAACAAATGTCATTAACACATTCGTTGCCAGTCTTAAAACGTCGATCACTGCTAGGTGCCGATTATTTTTTCTGCCTATATATGAAATTTTTGATAGAATATTTAATTTTAAAGATAAGATGGCCCTACAATAATGAAAAGTGAATTAAAACAATAAAAATTTTAAGACACCAATTGGAGTCAGTGGCATTGATAAAGAGATTTGATGTCAGATTCCAGCGACTCTGATCAAAGATGGCAAAAGAATGAAAAAACCTCATTCTTTTGAAACTGGAAACTTAAAACATGAACTAAAAACCCAAATCATAAAAATCATATTTTGCATAACTAGAAGTAAAAGTAAAATTTTTATAACAACTCATTCAAAACCAATATAATTAAACACAAGAAATACATGTTACGTAATAACTAAGAGTTAATGTATTGTAATAAAATTCTAATAACAATTTGAAACTAAAATTTAAGAATAAACTCAAAACAAAAGAAGTATATGTTATGTATGAATTGACAGTTAATTGTACACTAAAAGATTCTCATAATAAGTAATTTGAGGAAATATCCAGAAAAATACGCTTATAATATGCCAACTTAAAACACATACAATCATTGCAAATGTGAAGGAGAAACTGACAAATTTCATGGAAGTAACCACTTGGCTCTGATTAGAGCCAATGATGCATGGTCAAGATGTCTAGCAGCTCTGATTAGAGCTGTTGGAGCAAACATGTTAACCTAAAATTTCTGAATTTATATTTGTCAATATTTATGGTAAATTCTGTTACTATTTAAACAGCTTTTTCAAAACTAACATTTAACATTTATGTGTAAGCCGATATTATGTTTTATATGAATTAAAAAAATCACAATTTTACTTTATAGGTTAAGTGTGTTTCACAATAAGCATTTAAAATCCCAAGTCCAGTTGCAAACTATAACTAGCGTGCCTATTGATAAAATGTTGAACTAAAATATAATTTAACGATCTAATTTAGACATACATTATTTGAAGTTTAATTCATATATTTATAAGTAAGAATCATACCGAAATTAATTTAAATTTAACTATACATATGTTATATTCAAACAATACAACCTGAAGCCATTAAAACAGTGCCAAATAAGTGTTTTGGAATAGTAAAATTAAAACCATAATTACAACAGCTATTATATTATGGAAACTGCCAATTAGAATTCATAATAAAATGGATTTTTTGGTTAAACTGTATACGTTTTATTTAATTAGGTAATAAATGTCTCGAAAACTATGTTTTCTTTATCAATATTAAAAATGTATCTATTAAACTTGACAGATAAATAATAAAATAGAATAAAAAGATTAGCCAACTAAAAACTATTTAAAAACTAAATGTTCAATTTCAAACCTTCTTCTTTTTTGATTGAAATTATTAGGATGTTTATACATTTCTATTGCTTTTCATTGAAATCCAGCATAATAATTAGAAACTCTTGATTATTTTAATTTTATTAAATTCAATAACGCGTTGTAAATTTTCTAAACTATGTTCAGCTACAGCAGATTTCAAGGTTAATTTAGTCTGCAAAGATGCTAGTGCTCTTTTCTTCTGGTGATGAAGCTATACTTTGTCTGGCCCACATACACTTTACCATAAGAACAGCTCAATTTATAAATTCAAGAAGATAATAAAGAATCAATAGAATCTTTTGCTGATCTGAGAAATTAATTTATTTGCTTAGTAGGTTTAAAAATAGTTTTAATGCCATAACAATTCAAAATTCTACCAATTCTATCAGTGACAAACCTTATATAAGGTAAATATGCAGTACTTGTAGTTAAAACTTCACTATTGTTAGAACTTCTTTTTTGAAAAATAACATTATTAATTTCATTCAGTGATTAGCCATTTTCTTGTAAATATTTTCTTAATTTATCCAATTCATTATTCAGATTACAAGAATTACAAATTTTGATGTCAAATAGTAACAGGTATGTTAATAATGTACCAGTTCGCTCTCTGGCCTTGTCTAAAGAAATGTCAATACATTTGTACCATATATTTTTATGAAGCAGCAATTTTTATAATTTTCACCATTTCAATGACATTGATGCTTTACAATTAAAAAACCCATTCAATGCAATTTTTAAAAATAGTTCAGAAATTAGTAAATAAAGACAAAATATTTAGCTAAAGTGTTCCAAGAAAGATACAATTATATCGTACCTGCTTTGTATGCTATAATCTTGAAATCAAATCTTTCTAGGGACAATTCTATTTTCAAATTAAATTTAAATTACTTTTTATTTCTGTATTTATTGTTTAAAGAAAATAATTATTTTAATACATAATTTCAAAATATATCATTATTTGATAAACAAAGTAATTGTAAAATAGACCGGCATACTTTAACACGTTATTATAGATGTCTAACCATGTCCATTAACAACAAAATCACATAAAATAGAACCTTTTTTTTGGAAAAAATTGAAAATGTCTTGACACATACCAATTTTAACTATGTGTCATAGAGGACATAACATGTTGTTTTCATATCAAATTACTGAATCTGTATTTGTTTATTTCATATAATGCTGACCTATTCCAATATACAATGGCTCATTCATTCATAATTTACGCACACAAAAATTGAATGTAATATATGCTTAGAACATGTTTGTAGTAGTCTGACCTATAAAAGTTCTTTAACCTTATTTACTTTCTATGAAATAACTTAAACAATTTTACATAGGTTGTTACACTTTAATTTTTAAAAATATTGGCTGTTTCATGCTACTCGCTGCTAAAATTATTTGTTAAAAGCATAAAATTCTAAATTGTTCTATCTAATTGTCAGACATGAAACTAATACAATTTTTTTTAAATTGGTAATGTGTTCAAAGGAGATATTTTAAAATAAAATATCCAATTCTTTTTATGCAGACCAGTAACAATATTATTCCCTAAAAATTACTATTGGTAAATAAAACCACAACTAGAAAATACATTTTTAATTTATTTATTTTACTTTGTAAATTTGTTTTTAACCTTTTCAGTTACCTGTTAGATTTGTGGACCAGAGATTAAAAAACATTATTCTAAAATATCAGGTTAAGTAATATAAAATCCTTTTATCTTCTAGAATAAATAATTTTAAACACAAACATATGTTCCATACTTCAAGATATACCGATGATCAATATACATAAAGGGAATGATATTACTATTCAGCATGGCACACATGCTGTGTTGAACTTAATATTATAATTGTTAATATTTCGAAAACCATGTTTTTGAAGAAATGTATAAAAAAATTTTGCTCTATAGGTCTAAAGTATCCACAATCTTTATGGTGTCAGTTATTTTTGGAACACTGTATAGTTTCATCTAAAGCAATAAATTCAAGGTCACAGATTACCTTAATGGTAATTTAAATAGCTATCTCTAATCGTAATAATTATAAGATTGTCTGATACTTGTATTGAGACTAACATTGTAGGAAAGGTGTAAAACTTTAAAACACCACCTCAGATTGTGTGGTTTATTTATTTAGTAAAATATTTTAACTATTTTGAGCATACCTATTTGTATTAATATTTTACTTATAATTTTAAAATTTTCTGATAACTTGTTCATAATTTGTTACATACTCCTAGTTATTATATTATAAAGAACGCAATGATAACCATTATGGTACGAGTTGCCATAAGCTGTCACCTCAACTGATTACATACCGAGTACTATAATGTTTAATTACAATGGATTTAACATAGAAAATTTTATCTGCTGGCATAAATTATAGGACTCAGTTCTATAATGAATGTCATTATGGCACACAATTAAGCATTTATAAAGTTGTCACTATGACATGTAAGCAAATAAATGTATATATAACATGTTAATAAAATTAATAGATGCTAAAATTATTTAAATATTAAAATATGAAAAATTTATCTAAAATGTTTCAACATATGTTATTAAGGTTTCCAAATACCACAATTCCATCCAGTTATCAATATTTTTTATCTGACTTCTCTTCTGAAGTCTGTCACCCTAAATAATATTGGAACCAAAGTGTTTGAATAACATATTAGAAGCAAATCTAAGAATTATACCCTTAGGATCTCAAGCTAACTTGGGCAAATCTTATTTCCTTCATAAGAAAGGGAGTATAAGGTACAAATTTAATGTGAATAAACTGGTAATTACCACATGATATGCCACTAAACTCTGCTTAATAAGGTAATCAACATTAGAGAAATTAATGATTGATGTGAACTGGTACAAAACATTTTCTCTTGGTAAAAATATCAACTGTAAAAGTTATTTTTTAATTTCTTATATAATTTTTATCCATGGTAATACAAATAAAATTAAGGAGGGAAACTAGTTTTTACAGGACTCAAAAAATTGAATTTTTGAAAATATGTTTAATAAAATGCAGGTACATTTAAAAACATGCTCTTAAAGCTGTAGGTCTAAATTTCATGTTTTAACCATGTCTGTGGACAAAACACATTTGATGTTCACATACAGAACAAGACTTATGGGGAATGCTGCATAATTATCATAACGGCTGCAGCGGCAACATATGTATATTGAAATTCGTATTTTATGCAGTATTGTTTCTCAATATAAATCATAATATTATGAGAATTATCTCTCAAAAAGTGGTAGTTACTTAATATTTGTGAATTATTAGAAACGTAAATATTTACCCTTAGCTAGATCTTTTAAGTTTATGATACCTCTTAAATATGCAGATGTTTTACAATAAAATACAATTATTGCTGTTTTTCAATATAGTTCCTTGAAACTAATAAAAATGTTTGTTATTTTTGTATAAACCTTCATATTGTACATTACCAGTAATTCGACAGAAAATGTATAAATAGATATACATAAATACACACAGTTTTATTATATGCAACTGGCTCGTCAGCAAGAACACATTGCTGCTATTGAAGGGAAGGTTACTGTATAGATCAGGAATAGCAGATTAGCCTTTTTTTTTGCTTAAGTTGTAAATTATTAATATTTTTAGGTACATGAAACTTTAAACACGTTTTTCTCGAAATAACATTATTCAAATTTGTGGTGAAGTAAATTGTTTTGTACTAAACATAAATTTTCATACTGCTAATGTAAGAAAAGACTAAAAATTTTGTAACAAATTTGCACTTTTTCTTTCAAAGTCATGTATTTTTTATATTTCCTTGATTAAATTAATAATTTTAGTGGACCTATGAGATAATTATCTACATGCAGTGAAAAATATGTTTTTTGATATCAGCTGAATTCAAATGATGAAATAGTTACTGCAGTCAACGCACTTCCTTGCAGAGGCATTCAGAATAGCGCCATATTAAATTCATTAAATATATACAATTTTTAATGTATAAATTAATTTAACTAGTTTATGATATACATAACATAACCCAAAAGGATCTATGTCTATAGTTCTTGTTGTTTTCAAGAAAAAATATTTCAAATATCATGTAATTTTCCTGCATCTAAACCAAGTTCTCCCCTTAATATATTTAAATACAATTAGAAAAATTCAGTCCTCAACTGGGAATTTGCATTGTAGAAAATTATTAACAATTAAAGCTCAATACTTGAGTGGTTTTACCATCTGCTAATAATTTCTGGGGAACACCTACTACACATTCTCATATTTAACATAGAGGCAATAGTTTTACTGCATTATCAGATGTGAAAGAAAAATATCTTGTTATATAATTTTGACGTAATTTTTATCATTATGACTATGATTTAGGTAAAATGTAAAGTTATCACAAATAATGTAAAACAGCATTAAAAGTATTTGGAAAAATTAAATTAAACAATTTTGAAAAATATATATCCTTTTCCAGTGATATGGTAAAAAATTAAAATTGAGTGCCCTTATTCACTCGACTGTGGAATTACTTAAGGATATTTCTCAAAATTGCTCTTTAAACTTAAATACAACTATATAAATTAAATATTACACACCTGATCAACTAAAATATTTGCAAGCTCAGATATTCCAGTTACTACTTTAGTCGTATCCATAATGTTCCAAGGCAAAAATACATCAATATTTTTTAATTCATTAACAGGTATAAGACCAGTTCCTAAACTAACGACTACAGAAAGTGGAGTAACTTCTTCTTCTCTTCCAACAGCCCTTAATGCAAGATTATATTCATTAATTTCGGTTATAGCATCTAATGTAGGATTATTTGCTATTAAACCACCATCTAAAAATCGTTCAAAAGCTCTAAAATATGTAGGAGCAGCTCCTGTAGATCGACCAACATGCCAAATTAACTGCTCTTCAGGTGGTGCCGGTAATTCATATGGAGAATCATGTTTAATATTAAGAATACTGTCAGAACTTTTATAATTTCTAAACAAGTGCAATTCTACTGGTTTACGATCTGCTAAACAACCTGTGATTAATAATTTTGGTTTTTCTATATCAGACATTACAGAATTGCTTCCGAAAGTATCTTTTAAAACATTTTCTAATGCTTCACTAGGATATGGTCGAAATCCCACAAAAGTGAGCTGTTTCATGCGAAAATAAAGGAATAAGCATTCTTTCAGAGTTTTGCCAGTAGCGAGGCCTAAGGCGAGGATGCCACCTGTGCTAGTTCCAGCTATCCAGTCAAAACAATTATTAATAGGAATCCCAACAACTTTTTCTAATTCAGTAAGGAGTTGAATTAAAATTAAGCCACGGATACCACCTCCATCAAGACACAAAAGACGACCATGCTTTTTGGACTTATCTGTTCTGTTTGAATTATTTTCCATGCCAGCAACGGAAAGCATTTCATTTAAAATATTTCTATTAGTGGGACCTATAACAGGTGGAGGAGGTATACCGTCAAATGTTCCATTAAATCTACATCCTTCTGTACAACCAATAGCTCCTTCTGGACAACGTTTTGCACCTACAGCATGTAAGTAATAAAGTACTTTTGGTTCTTGCCCTGAAGTTATTAAATGTCGAGGAGAATAACCATTATTATTAACAATATCTAAATTTGCTCCAAATATTATTAAACACTGTATGATAGAAATATCGCTTTGTATAACAGCTAAATGAAGGGGCGTGTTGCCTTCATAATCACTTAAATCTAGATCAGCTTTTCTGCATAGGAGTGCTACAAGACATTCCAACCGACTTCTTAAAACCATTATATGTAAAGCAGTGCATTGCTGAAAGTTAACTGCATTTATATTACAATTCATATCTATTAGAGTGTCTATAACTTCTCGGGAATAAGCCCAATGTAAAGGGGTTCCCCCAAATTTCACGTCATGTAGATAGAAGGATTTAAGATGGTCCTGAAGAAAATCTCCAACATAACTAGGCATTGTCTCTAACTCTGGAGATGCTTGCATTGCTGTTATATTAACATCAGCACCAGCTACTAATAAAGCTTTTACGCAATCTATTTTGTCTGCAACACATGCCCTATGTAAAGGAGTATAACCATTTTTATTTCGAGAATTTAAGTGATGGAGCAGGCTCGCATTCTGGGTAAGAACCTATAATAAAAAATATTTAAAATAAATGAAATAATAAGGAATGATATCAACCTCAATGATATCCTTAGAAGTATTAGCTGCATAATGAAAGACGGAATTTCCTTGATGATCAAGATATTCAAAAGAACATTTGGAAGCAACTAGTACTTGTACAATTTTAAGATTGTTATTTTTTATAGCTACTTGTAAAGGTGATATGCCAGTTGTGATGTCAGAAGTATTTAAATAATTTTTGACTTTTGTGTTTTGAAAAGCATCACTGAGAGAAAAATATGCAGCTAAATGTGCTAAATTCCATGTTGAATACTTTGACAAAATATCACAGATTTTCTGAATACCTTGTAAATTATCCATCTAAAACAGGAATACTGCATTAATGTTAATTATCCATTAGTTTGTTCATGAGTTACATTATTAAAGCTTAATTATTATAATTTTTTAATTTCATGTAGGTATTCTTTTAACATTTACATTAATATTAAAGTAGCTTAAATTAAAAATGATATGAGTAATGATTAAAAATAAAATAAATTTATTATTTTATTCAAAATTTGATGTACATTCAAGAACGAGAAGTGCATGCTCAATTGGAAATGAGATTCACTTGAATTGCAACAACCGTACAAAGCATTAGAAGGCACATCCTTCTCATAAAAGCTATATTTAAAGTGCACATGTGATATCTCTATTAAAAATGATTGTAATACAAGAATGTATTTTAGTAACTCTGCATGTTTCAAAAGGGGAGCGTGTTAATAATCGATATACTTTCAATGCGAATGAACCTGTGTAAATTAATTTAAACTTTGGGGTGGATATGGACTTCTCATTCTTACTATACATACAGTTTATCAAAGTGTAAGTCTACAAGTTATATCATGAAGTATCAAGTAATTATACAAGTTCATATAATTTTTATGTGACTTTGATGCAAAGCATTGTCGAATCTTGTCATGCAATCACATACATCAAAAGCTGCATATTGACTTTGCAAGAATGAGTGAGCCCAACATTGTCGAATTTTTGGTGTTCTCAAAAGATGCCTTATTCAAAAGGCTTACACAGTTTGATAAATTTTGATGACGCAATTGTTTATTTTATATAATATAAATATGTATGAATATAAACAACAGTGTCATAAATTAATAGAAAATAATAATGTACTGGTGACATATCTGCAATTTAAGGCTGACGGTACATGCTGATTTACCAAATTATGTTATTCAGACATTGCAAGGCAAAAATGTCTTGAAACAGATTTATGACGCTGTTTCATAAGACATCCTTGCAAAGTCAATATCCAGCTAAATATAAGATATCTATAAAGTTCTTGAAAGTTTTAATAACTTTTTTAAGACATTTTGAACTAAATTTCTTTGACAAAAAGAAGCTCCCTAATCTGTAAGATGACATTTTTTCCCTATTTTCTTCTTTCTGTGTTTTCAATATTTACAATTTTTCATTTTGTGACTTTTTCAGGCCTTTTGTTACAAATTTTCCATTTTTGATACTGTTTAGGGATTGTTATGACTTAGAAACAATTCAGCTGTCCCAAGTATAAACACTGTATAGGCCATTTTACTCAAAACACACTTTATCACAATTTTGGATATCGATCATTACTAGTTAGCTACATATGTGGGATAAATTTGTAGCTATAGCAACTATTTTTAATTTGTCCCATATATGTAGCTGACTAATAACACTGGATATCCAAAAATGCGATAAAGTGTGATTTGAGTAAAATGTCTTATACAGTGTTTAGACATGGGACAGCTGAATTAATTGATGAACTTTGCCACGACAGAGTCTCATTGTTTGTAATTACTTTGAGGGTTTACAATCACATTCACGTAATTACAAAAAACTGGTAAGACAACACACGATTTTCTCTTACACATTTTAAATTCAATTTGAATTTATTGACGTGACTTTTCTATACACCTAAACTGTAAACTCTAAAATTAATTTAAAAGCATAAATAATTCATCCAATTATTATTTCCTTTATACATGTAGTACTAAGAGTTTTATAATTAAATTTTGAGCTCTTTAAAGTAAAAATAATTTATAGATTTAAATAAAAAGTAATTAAGTAGGTAAATAATGCAGACAAATCATTAAAATTTTAATTTATTTTTATTTTAGGCACGATAATTGGAATGGGCACCCATCCAAGTTACTCGCCGGAAAAAACCTTGCTTAACTCTGGAGATTTTCTCAATAACTCACTTCAACGAATTTTCTCAGAGAAACCAATTAAATCATGTAATATAGCATTACAGGCGCATCAAACGTGGCGAGTTTTAAAAAAATCGTTAGTCTCTTTCGAAAAAATTGCGAAATTCTTACACGGAAGTGCTAAGGCAGTAATAAACTTGTATATAAAATTTCATTTTTCTATGACGTTTAGTTTCGGAGATATCTTGACCACATACGTACACATACGCACGGGCGCCCACGCACCCACACACGTGCGTACGCGCTCGCACCCGCACGCCCGGTGGAAACACACACGCTCGCCTACGCGTGCGCATACGCGTCAACCCGCCCGCGCCCTAGCGCTCGCACCCGCACTCGCATACGCACGCGCGCACACTAAACATGCGCCCATACACACACTCACCCATGCACACACGCATGCACCAACACACGCACACCCACACGCATACCCGCACGCACACGCACACCCACACCCGCATCTACACGCACACCCGCACCCACACACACCGCCCGCACACACACACACATTTCATATATGTAAGAGAAAGTAAAAATGCAAGTTTTGAGTTATGTACAGCATTTTAACAAGGAAACTGAGTTTTATTTAGAGACACAACAGTGCAACACTTAGGAACACTGTATCCAAAGATAACGGAATATGTGTAAACACAATAATGATTTTAATTGGTGACATGTTAGCGTAACTTCACTTGTGTCTGTTTCTTAATATTATGCAACTTTATACAGGCTTTTGTTAGTTTGCACATGATATACATTGACTGTTAATAACTTTAAAAGTGTTTAGAAGTAAGTATGGGGAAAGCTGTGTCTTGTTATTTGTAATAACGGTGTATACTTTTTGTTTAATGTAAATTGGTATCAACATGTCAAAAATTAGTGCAGCTGGCACTTTCTGCAGCAAATACTTCAATATATAGTTTCAGAACAACAGGGGATGAGTAAAGTTACCTTACCTAGTTTAATCCTTTCAAGAGGGCATTTCTCTAGCATTGATAAATAATTTTTGTAGTATTAATTTTTAATTATTGATGAATGATATTACAAAAGTGAAATTTTTGGAATTACGGCTTTAGAGGTATTATACGAGACAATAAATCCCAATAGTCTTTTTCTTTGGTACCTGTTGTCCCATTAATAATACTGTAATCAAAAATAAATAAAGCTCATCTAATGGTTTATTACATTTTCAATAACTATCTAATAATATAATACGAAAAGATATATCGTCACCATAAAGTCAAAACCTGGTAACTCCATATTTAGCATTTTGAGATACATGCATATGAAATTTTAAATTGTGTTGCCGCATCAAATGGAAAACCCTTTTTGATGAAAGGTTAAAAACTCGTATCTCATGTAACCACATTGGTGTAAACAATAGAACAATTAGAGCGATTGAAAGTGTTGTGTTTATAATAAATATGCAATACCATGGTAAGTACATTATAGTTATTTACAAAGTACAATTGTGCACACGGTGCATAATTTTTTCAAACCTGTTCTATAACAGGGTGTCCAGCTATTCTAACAAAAAAATTCAAGCACATTTCAAGGTTTTTAAGGCAAAATAATTTAAAAATCAAGGTTAGCTCATTTAAGTAAGCAAAACTTTTGAAAATTATTTCACAAGAAACCAGAATCTATTTGAGTGTTTTCCTGAGTAACGATACTTTAAAAAATTAGAAGGCTGCCTGGCTATTTAGAAATAGTAATTATTATTACACGTTACTAGAAATTATTGTTCAATATGCTTTTAGTTTTTATTTATGTAATTATTAATTGTTGAAATATTAAATTGTGTTATATGAA
>JAHWXV010417613.1:0-14400 GCA_024586415.1 Phrixothrix hirtus
TTAAATTGCTTATATAATAATTGACAAATTTTACTGATTTGCATAGTGACTGTATATTTAATTCAGTACTAACAATTTTAATTGGATGTGTATATTTTTTACTTTATATTTAACCTTACAAAATTTTGATTTAATTTAATTTGATTTCTGGATTCCAGGAAAACCTTCTTTCATTTTATGATTTGAATGTATATAAGCTTACTGATAATTTATTTGACCTTCAATAAGCCTCCTTTAGTAAATATTGCATTTTTTGTATTATTTGATTTTGATAGTAATTTCGAATTTTTGGCAGGTATTTAATTTACTGGTCAAATTGGCCATAGCAATATATATATATATATATATATATATATATCAAAAGATTGCAGAGAAATGTTAGGTTTAGAATAAATTTCGAATTTTTGGCAGGTATTTAATTTACTGGTCAAATTGGCCATAGCAATATATATATATATATATATATCAAAAGATTGCAGAGAAATGTTAGGTTTAGAATAAATTTCGAATCGATTAAATCATGCATTATTGTTGAGTTGTTTGCATTATTTTATGTAAACGCGATGTACTACCTTCAATACGGTTTACACAATTATCGGTTGCAAATTATGTCGCATGGTGAAAACTTGGATAACCGAAGGGCTTATCTATTACAGTTAGTGCTACATAATTCAGCTGAGGTAGTTTGTAATTCAATGAGCGGATTCTTTAAAAACATATGTAGGTTACATAAACATTTCAGTAAACGCGCTCTGCTACTTATCGCCATTGATAAAGAACACTCTTGTATTTTATGTAGAATTGACATAAACATTAATTCTACGATGAGACCTTTTGGTTGTATTTGATTGTGATTTTACAATTTTAATTATTGCATTCAATTAACGTAAGCATCTATCCAATTACTTCAGCATAATTGTGTGTTAATTTTATTTATTTCCCGTTTAAAATCGAAAACGTTTAGTGACATTATAGAATTTTAATGATTATTCAATTTTAAAGTATTTTAATCGACATCAAATCTGAAGAATATAAAAGTTATACAACCTGTTCGTTATAATTTCAAGTCAATATAATTAAATATTTCCCATATACCTGATGGACCAACTTCAATAGTTTAAATAAAATAATTAGGATTTGTTAAATTTAAAATTACAATATATAAAAAGGCAGTAGCGTAGCCATTCACTCGGCTAAAGTGATCCAGTTATATACAGATTGCAGCTGATGGCTGACGATTTTTATAAGCTTATCATTTTCTTATCTCTGTAATAGTTCCCGAATTTAGCTTCTGGTTGCTTTAATATACTGACGTGGATAAAAAACGCAACATCTAGAATTAGTTGAGCGATTTTATTGAAATTTTTATGAACGCTTAAAACTTGAAAACAAATGAACAAAAATAAAAAAAGCTTTTCAATAATGAGTTTCCCCGCCATAATTTGCTATGCACTCATCTAGACGGCGTGGCATGCTGTCAATCAAATAATCAATATCAGTATATCATTTCAAGCTTCCTAAATCTGCAGCCAAAATGGCGTAAGTCGTCTGAAAGGTGTGGTAAATCATTCAGCCGCCTACCGATCACATGCCATACATGCTGAATAGGTGACAAATTAGGCGACCGAGCAGGCCAAAAAGCGTGGACGTCATTGTCTTGTTAGAAAATTGGACTTTTCAACCCTAGAACATATGGAAGTGCAAGAGGCTTCATCTCATTGGCAACATAACCCCCTACGTTTAAGTGGCCGTCAATGAAGACCAAGGGTGATCCATTACCATAACATATTGTACTCCATATCATCACCTCTAGTGCGAGGGCTGTGTTGCATTCCACAGAAAATGTTTTGAATTTTTACATTTTCCACGCATTAGCCTGATCCTCCTACGAACCACAAACAAAATTTAGACTCATCACTGAACACAATTTGATGACATTCTTGTGCACAATTCACTCCTTCGTTTTTCCATTCCAGTCTGCGAGTACAATGAAATGGGGTCATAGAAAAACACAAAAATCTAGTGTGAGACAACACAAGGCTTCCTCTTACCCCCATGCACTTAATTTGAATTTATTAATGTTAGGTACTTTCCTATACACCTTAATTGTAAACTGTAAAATTAATTTAAAAGCATAAATAATTCATTCATTTATGATTTCTTTTATACATGTACTAAGAGTTTTATAATTAAATTTTAAGCTCATTTAAAGCAAAAATAATTTATAGATTTTAATAAAAATTAATGAGGTATGTAAGTAATGCATACAAATCATTAAAATATTAGTTTATTTTTATTTTGGGGACGATAATTGGTACGGTTACCCATCCAAGTTTCAGGCCAGACAAAACATTGCTTAACTTTAAAGATTTTTCTCAATCACTCACTTCAAAAAATTTTCTCAGAGAAACTAATTAGTGCATGTAATATAGCATTATAGGCGCAAGAAACTTAGTGGGTTTTATAAAAATTGCTACAGCCGTTTTCGAGAAAATTTCAAAAAACATAAAAATCACAAAATTGAAGTTGAACTTTCGGTCATTCGATTTTCAAAATTCTTACTAGGAAGTGGTAATAAACTTATATATAAAATTCCACTTTTTTACGACGTTTGGTTTTCGCGATATATTGACCACACACGCACACACATGCACGCACGCACGCACAGATCAATTTCTAAAAACATGTTCTTCGGATGCAGGGGACCCGAAAACGTGTATTTCCCCTAAAAACTGGACATCGAAAATTTTGAACGAAAGTATTACTTTCTCTATATTTTATTTCATATAGGTAAGAGAAAGTAAGAATGGGCGGTATGAATACATTTCATAAGGCTTTATCCGGCGATAAAAAGATAACGTTGAGATTCTGCGTCCTATACCTTCCATTCAGTATATCGCAATTGACTGAGTTGTGGAAAGCTGTCTCTTACCGCCAAATGCCTCAAACGGCATCCTTCGCCATCTTTAGTCTACCGGGGACGTCCAGACCCAGGACCACATTGTTGAAACCCTTCTTTAGACCATCTGCGCTTACATCTCACCACCGTTGCAACATCACGATTTACACGGCCAGCAATATCTCTCATGTCAATAATTCGGCTGCGTTCAAAATCATTTAATTGCCGAAAATTTTCACGTTGACGAACACTTGGGATTCTTAGGTGTTCAGAAGGCAAAAATGGACAAACAAGTCGCATAATTGACAGTTATTACATACCGATTGTTTTTTTTCGTAAAATTTATGATTACTACGTGCAAACAAATAAATTTTAAAAAACCGGAATAACCGATAGATAGATTTTATCTATATCTTAATCATTACTTTGTCTCATTAAAATAGGCATTTTCTGCAACTTTCCTCAAAATTGCATAACTTCAATGTGTTGCGATTTTTATGGAGGTCAGCATATTGTCTGAAATTTTATGTTATTAAACCAAAATTAGTGTTACATATTTTCTAACTAAAAATAAAAATATGCCCGGGAGAATAGAAGAGAGAAATGATGATGTTTATCAAATTTTTAATAATGTTTTAATACCTAAACATTTTTATATGTTTAAATTATATAGTTTAGTAGATTCCTTTTAAGTAGCCGTAATCACTACGACAGCACACATTACTTTTATTAAATTTTATTATCTAAAGGAGTACTTGTTCATTACTACTATAAATAATCTTAGCAATTTTCTTTCTCTTACCATTCAAATATTTACTGCTTGTGCGTAAATTATTTAACTAGGTTACAGTAATGTAAACGTACTTAATGCTGCGTAAGCATGTTTCATCTTCTTTTTCATTTAATAAGCTGAATATATATTTTGGAGTCACAAGAAAATTAATTTTAGTTCAAAAATCATTATACTTGAAAATTCAGGTTGAGTCAATTTGGAAATGTAATATATATTTTTTAATTAAATTATTAAAGTACCAAATTCATAATTTCCTAATACCGGCCCAAATTTTGACCTTAGCGCCCAATAACGACTTTTGCTCACCTATTACAGACCCTATTCTAAATATTGCTAAATACATTATAACATTAAACTGACAGTCGGCTAAGATAAAGACGAAGAGTAGAAGCGTGGATGAATAATAGGCCAAACTTTACCACCACATTTTGGAGACCAAATGAAGACTATTTATTGAAAAAGGTTAACCAAAAGGTTTCTTGTTTTTAAGTTACGAAAAAAAATTATTTTTTTCTAATATCTTCCCCAGAGGTTATTGAAAAAGTGTGTGTTCAAAATTGCAAGAACTATAGAAATCTAGCTTACTATTATTATGAAATTGTAATTACTGTTAAGAAAAACAAAAAACCTCATAAACGAGGTTTCTAATATGAATACTTTGAAAGATACATTACATAAAGTTTCCACGTCTTCTTTAGTAAAAGTTCCAGTATCGTATCTCTTAAAGTATTCATTGTACAAACTTTACTTATGAATATTTCATAGGGTCACTAACATCGCCTTCGATTATTTTTGAAATGTTGAACCTACACTTTTTTGCCTTCAGGTGTATGAATGTAATTCTTAGTTCATATTCGCAAAATTCCTATATAGATATACAAAAATCAATGGGAAAAATCATCTCAATGCTATTATCAAAGCTCGGCCGAGCTAAACTGAATACCAAGTTTGAATATTTTCTAACGATGGAAAATATCAAATTTTTTTCATAACCTTGTCATCCCTGTAACTTAAAAAGGTAAAACTTTTTACCTAACACTTTTTGTTATTTTCTCCTCAGAATATACTGGTAATTTGGCCAAGCATTTTAGAAACACTCCGTATAACAGAAACCATAAGAATTAACAAAACTGTTCAAATTCAGGATCAAGGTAAAGTCCAGTTTATTGATCAGTTTGGGATGACTAACATATGATACAGCATCTTCAAGATTATACCAAAACACAGCATTTTGATCTGGCCATATCCAATGGAATCCGGTCTTTATGATTGCTTTTATTTTAATTTTGTCAGATTTCATAATAACACCTGGAGAATATTGACAATCGTATGGGAAAATAACATATTCGTTTTTTCTTGGTTCACAATGCTACTGTTCACTCCTTTGGAACAGTTGTTCTTGCTCTTTGTTGCTGTTAAATTTCTGTTCTGTTCATGATTCTCTTTCTTTTCCTTTGTAGATTTAACATTTTCTTTTTGATCAATTTTTCTCCGTTTGACACACTTAGCAATGTCAGCTTTTATTTCAATATATTCTTTTGGTAACTTTCTTCTTAGTGCTCTTAATATTTTTTTTTGGAAAGAAAAGAGCGTTTACGAAAGCAGTCGACATTTTAATTGGAGGACTTTTATAGACAAGCTTGGATTAATTTTTTCTTGCAAGGGTGCTACAGGCGATTGATTGTTATCTTTGATAAAGCTAATTGACATTTTTTTAAAACCGTTGAATGTATTGCATTATGAGGAGCAGTATAATGAGACAATGAACTAAATGTTGGTGTACTAGTTGTAATTTTTCATTGGCGTTGTTCTTGGGTGCTTCTATATCTCTTGCAGTGGCGTTCTACATGGAAATATCTTCATCGGCTAATACGAGACTGGTGTTTTTATCAAAATTAGAACCAAACTATTCATTATATGGAAAATTATTTACTAATGTGGGGTCATCGATCTGAAATTATTGTCTCTGTAGCTGATGATCTTTCGTTTGTTGAACTTCCAATATAAATATAATTGTTCATACATTTGTTCTACCAGGCAATGTTCATCTAACACTGATGAAAGATTGATTTAATATTGTTAGTGATAATCTTTGTTCAAAACAAGCTGGTTTTTATTATCTGACGCAGAGAAGTTGATTGTAGGAGGAACAAATTCCCAATGACCATTGCGTCTATTGAATAATTTATGAGAATGAATGTTGTTAGAGTTAAATGGATAATTCCACGACATTTAAATCCATTTTTAATGGTTTCTACGTTTAAAGTTTTTTCAAAACATTCTTTCACCAAAGGAGCAAAATCAGTTCCTTTATTTGGGTGTAATAATTTTTAGATAAAAAATATTGACTACTTTACGCCATGATGCTTTAATATGATGACAAACAATAACATTTAGCGATTGCACTATGTGTGTTGAATTTGGCAATAACGCTACTGCGCTTATGACATTGTTCTTATAAAATACACTAAGGGCCACAATTCACCTAACCACTTTCGGTATATCCTAAGCCCCGTTCTCTGGGTATAGTTGCAGAAATATTTTTAGGTAGCCCAACATATGAAAGCAATACCTCCGGTGGTTCCATTTTACCACTATATGAACTGGTTGCTAAAAACGTTACGTATTTTTTCTCATCGTTAGCAACTCGATTGTACAACGTTTTGGATCATTTTTTCGCAAGAACCTGTTTCTTCTTTCGGCATAAAAAGAACGTGGTCTCATTGTAATTGAAAACCTAGTTCCCGTCTTTCAAAACAACCGTCAACTCATTACTTTCAAAATATTAGGATATTTTATAAACCAATCCCTTATCATGGTTTCACTTATATCCGACCTGCCGAGAAAGTCGTTCACAAATGCTTTTAAAGTCATTGATGCCAATGATTCCCTATAATACATTCTTTAATTGTATTTGGCATATCTAAATTTTTAACCAAAGTCCTTACACAAACCATCAGTTAAAATCCAAGGTCACTTAGATAATGAATCAATTGAACTATAAGCGTTTCTTCACCTAAAAAGAAAACTGGCTGAATGCCACGTTTTTTGTTTTTATATTTTTGAGACCGTTTATCTTTAAGTCTTGTTTTGGGAATTCCAAACCGCTTTCAGGCTTCATACTCAGACAACCCATTTTGGGTCACTAAATAGCTAGTATTGAGCAATTTATTAAAATTACTTTATTACGTACTTGACTACGTAATCTTTAGGTTTTAGTAGAAGTAACCAAGCTATTTAAAGACTATATTATTTAAATAAGACAGGGTGATACCTTTTACTTCGAAACAATGTATTTACTGTCCCGACTCTCTTTAACGGTACGGAAATTTTTATGCTTTGCTTTTGAATATTTATTTTAAAATTTATGGGTTACATTAAAATTTATTTACTACCAATGTTTGTATCATTAAGTAAAAATCAAATGAGTTCTATGTATTTATTTAAATTCGAATTAAAAAAACAATAATATAAAAGTTATGCAATCAGATATCTTATATCACAATTAGAAATAATAGACAACAGTTATACAAGAAATGCAAAGAGCTTCTCCAGATAGATACCTTAGAGCGGTCTGACCGCAAATTGTAAACGAGCACTTCGAATACTTTGTATACTAAGGGATTTAAAAGACAGGTAGTAAAGTTAATTTTATATTTAAATTAAAATAATTTTACCATAAATGTAAATGTAAAAGTAAATTTTGTCTTTAGTTCGTTATAGAGAAATGTATTAGATTTAAAACTTTTAAAACATTTACTTATATTTTGAATTCTTCATCTGATATTATCTTAGTTTATTGATAATATATTTTCCTTCTAGTTAGTTTTCTTTTTCCAATTAACATTTGTTTCCAAGCCACAAACTATTCTATCACACTTGCTGAAATTGATAGGAATCTTCAAGCTCTGAACATCCCCTTGTTGTTGCGCGTTTAAAAAAAAACTCGTTTAAATCATTTGCCGTTTATGCATTTGATATTTATACTTTACTTTGGCGTTACTCTTCCGTAAAACGTTATATGGCTGCGGCTACCGGTCAAAGGTAATTTACTTCACTTACTTCAGTAGGTTGTTGGAATTTACGTGATAACGTCAAAGGATCATTCTCAAAGCTGTCACGATTGGTTAATTTATCACCGAGTTGGACGTTCGAAGATGTTTCTGTTTGCGTTTTTCTGGTTTTTATCAACTTTGTGGTATTTCCTTTCCGCTGTTTAGTTAACCAATCAAATGTCTCTAATTTAAGTTATTAGTTTGTACTTTTGGTGGTAGTAAACCGTTAAGGACCTGTTACTTGGCGGCGTCCTGTTTGTAAACTTTTCTTGGATCCTACTGTTGCGTCTTAGGTAATTAATATCGTAATTTCGGAGGCGGATTTGATTTTTTCTTGCAACCTGTAGAATGTTTTATTTCGTACAAGTAGTTTTGTATTCCTTCGATTTTTAATTTGATTTTTAACACTATAAAGTTGTATTCCCATACCGCGGTTTATAACACTACACTTTTTAAACGCTATTCTTACAGTCTGCGAAACTTCGTTTTAAATTTAGAAATACTGTTAGGGTATTTTTATTTATAATGATTTTAGAAATTTTAAATGGGTGTCAACTTCTTTCAATTTTCTAATGTGAGAATAGAGTAATTTTTTTTAATGTTAATTACGACGGTCTAATACCATCATGAATTGAATTCAACGCCTGTAATATTTTAATTAAGGGACGAACTTCATTAAAGGAAATGATAAATCTCATAAAAACTATTATAAATAGCTCTAAAGTGGGGAAAAAGTTAAAAACGGGTTTTTAACAGATATCTACGATAATAGATTATAAAGATCAATTACAGAAATACTATAAACTGGAAATGCATAAAACACCGACACTGAAGTTTCGTGTCAGCCCTCAGCCAGAATTAAATATGCTTATATGTTTTGATACAATTAACAAAATATAAAGCAATCAAGTAACTTAAACAAATAATGGGTCGCTAACTAGTGCATGCTACAAATACTGCTACTTATTACCGGTTTTGACAGGTCGTTTATAGAATTAAACATTTCGGGCTAAAATCTTACTAACAATCTTTCAAATAACATAAATTAAATAGATGTAGTAAACCTAACACTTTCTTAAAGCTACAAAAAAACATTAATAATAAATTGTTGATGTTTGATATGGTGATATATTTTGTGACTGTTTTAAGAATCAATCATTTTTGATAATATCTTTATAAATGTACAATTTTAAATAAATAAGTAGCCTCTATTATGAACGATAATATTTTATCAGTTGGAAATTAGTAAGCATGTTTTATAGGGCGATTTTAAAATTAACCGACAAGCTTTAGTACGACACTATAGAAGCCTAATCATGTTAATTAGCAAGAAAATCCCATAAAATAGAACGCTATTTTGGAAAAAATCGAAAATCTGCATAGTTTGCAAACTGCCGGAAAATGTATATACAAATGAATTATGTCTAAACACAATATAATTTCTACCACGTATCGCAAAGTAAATAATACATTCAATAATATAATTACACCAGCTGTATTTGCTTATTTGTGTAAAACTAACCAATCTCAATATACAACGACCTAAAATTTTATTTGTATTTTATAGAAACAAAAATTGAACATTTAATAGTTATTAAAAAACATTCAATTATACTAAATACCATAATTTTGGTAATTTACTTTTCGGGCCATTCTAATTTTTAAAATTGTAAAGGATTTTTCATTGTTATAAATCATATTTTTATTATTACGCATACGATTTTAAATTACACAGAATGTAGTTGTTATAAACACAAAATCATAGCAATTTGTTCCATGTATTACATTCAGAATTAAATTTTCCTTAACCTTTCGCAACTTGCAATTTAAAATAAGATAATACAATATGAGAACCGAAAAACTTACTTTTTTTAATAGTAGTTAATCTATTTATTATTACACAAACATGATGTTAAACTTAAAATTAAATGTAATTATATTAATAAACACAGATGGCTGCAAATTATTACACTTCGGCAATGAATAAAATAATACATTATTGTTTGATAAATCACAAAAATCTTGAAAATTGAGCTTTACATACAACTTTCCTATGTAAACGCAAAGCTAGAAATATTTTATTTACAGTTTTAGGAAGACATAACAACCGTTTCGTGAGCTTATAGTTTGTTCACTTAAAATAACGTTCTATTGTCCACTATTTCAGTGGCTGTTAAATAATATTTCCGCTTTATTTTAAAAGCCACTTTTTGGGAACCGGCTAGGAATTTTTTAAAAAGGATTTTGTTTTCTTGAGTTAGAAGTTTGCCACTGCGTTTCAATATCACACTGTATGTTTGCATAAACAATAAAAGTTAATTAATAAAATAAGTTGCATTTATATTTGAAAAAGGCGTAACAAAAATTACCATTCGAAATTCTAATAACGACTTATTGGGTCGGAAAATACCAATACCTATTAACAATCCATCTATTTTTCTATATTTTTATGATTTAATAATAGTATTATACAATAAATATCGAATACATAATATAAGGTAAACTTATATCGCAAAACAAAAATTTAATGGCAGCTATTTTAGAAGTATTTTCACAAAATAAGTTAAACAGTTTACTTAACAGCACTAGTAATCTACACAGTTCATAAGGAACATAGCCTTATATTTACACATACACACAACAAAATAATATTCCTAGAACTTGTTTTGCTTACTCTTACTACTCTCACCAAATATGTTCACCGATGAATATCTAGAATAATTGTCGATTCAATGTAAATTTGAATAATTGCTCAGTAAAACATTTAATAAGTATGATTTTTGTAGTGGGCGATTGGTAGGCCGATATTAAATGGTGATTTTAATAGGTGGTTGACAAGTACTTTTACCTTAGTAACGATATTGTTAAATAAAACTAAAAAATGGGAGTGATCGAAGAGGGTAGGCTCAATAGTTAACAATTAATTAAAATTTATACCAGATTTAATTGAAAACCAATTTTGAGTACACCCGCACTTCATTTAAGAAAATACAGGGTGCTTCAGATAATATGTCATTCCTTTTAAGGGATGAAAGCAGGACCTATAGACAGCCGTCGTTAATAATGGCGAGTCGACTTTACTTTCAAATATACAAATATCTTCGAGTAAGTGTTTCTTGCTAAATATTCTATAGTAGAGCAGAATTGTCGTGTTTAATTTAACTTTCGAAGCAGACGCATGAAAACAAGACTGTCAAATGGTACACCTTTGTAAATGCCAGTGACCTATATCTTGATAAACGAAATAATGCCAATTTACATTAGTTACTAAATGCGTTTCGTTGTCTAACTAGTGTTTTAATAATAAAAACTAAAACGCAAATTGTGCCCATCTACACCGTGTTTAACTGATTGGTGCTTTTATATTAATAAAATTGTGCACATGTCTGTAATAATGAAGTACTTATGGAGGTATGATTCAATTAATATGGATTTAAAAACTGTAAAATTAGATTAAGAGAAATAAACCTGTAAGCGTATAGCATACTTTAACAATTTTAATTATTTGTAGTCTCGAAGGCAATGATACTAAAGGAATGTGTAATAATGTAGCTGAAATTTTGTATCCATATACATTATTTCTAAATTCTTTTATTTGTATGAAAGGGCAATCCCCTTTTCCTGTTAGTTATTGCAGTAAACAAATCTCAATGTGCTTGATACAGCTGCTAAAGTGTATATTACTGTAAATTGATACTGTTAGGTAGGTCAGTTATAATGTTTTGAATTATTTAACAGTTTGAATGCAACTAATGCAAGCATAGGGGGCCCGTTGTAAATAATTAGAAAAAACGGACTTTTTTGTATTCGTATTGCATTTAATTTTACGTTTATTGGGGTTTCTGCAAGGTCTAATTACAGCCCATAGAATGAATGTCGTATTATCTGCAACACCTTGTATAAGGGGAAGCATTCATAGATAGTTCCGAGCTAAAGCAATTGTCTTCGGTTTGCATTATTTCACAATTTGCGTCTAATTGTTATTAATCATTTTAAATATTCAGTTGGCACGTATTATTTTATTGTTCTAATTGACTCAAAGAGTTATTTAAATTATTTTAAATTATCATTTTAATTGGTTTGGTGGCCTCCTAAATTCTATGCAAAAACCATTTCTTCATAACTCATTTTATTTTTGTAACTCTCCTTGAATCCGTTACTTAATATTAAGATCACTGGGACATCCTTCCGTACCTTAAATACTATTCTCCTGTCCTAATTTTAAAGTTTACTTATTATATGTATTAACGGGTAACTTTACTATGCCATATTTTCTAGTTGTACTCCTAATGATACCCATTTTAAATAATTAAATAATCAGAGATACAATTTATAGCACCAATATTCTATAGCAAAATAATCGATGAACTCCTTTTCACACTGTTTTTTATTTCTTACCCTTTTCGAGGATGATCTTCCTTTGGTACATAATTTATTATTATTTCATACGTTGTTATTTTGTATTACAGATACATTTTGATATAGTTGGTCAATAAATAGTATTGTGAAGGAATTTATTATAAACGATAACCTTGCCTTTATAATCGAACTTTCTAATTTAGCAGAGAGATGACAGTGCAGTGCTTTAACTGTAATGTCTTCATGTAATTTATATTTCATTAAATAAAATACAACTAATATTTTGATCAAAATATTTAATACAAAATGAATAGTTTGCGGTTTCATCTTCGCTTTAGGTGGTAATGGATAGTGCTTTTTCTTGAAAGTAATGATTGGTCAAAAAGGAAATTTAGTTAAAAATTTGAAGGGCGCCTATACTGTGCTACAGAATGTTATAATTCGAATTGTATTTTGCACAGAAAAACTGTGAAAATTGTTATCTTTTGAAATTGGTTAAATTTAACAAGAAATGCCGTTTTAAAAGATATTCAAGTAGTCTTGGAAGAAAACAAAAACATCTGTAAGTAAATTTGTGGAAATTAGTTTAACTTTTTAAACCAAGAGAATTAAATGCAAATTTAGAACGATTATTAAATTAAATAATTATAACATTCAGATTACCGAAAAGGTCGAAATATACTCAAAATGAGCAAAACAAAAACGATGCATTCATCAACAAAAAAGTTTCAGTTCAAAGTTGGTAAAACAATATTCTAGTGTGCATAAGGGTCGACCCATCTTACCTAAAACTTCTTCTCGTAAGTGAAATTTACAAATTTAGATACGTGGCAAGCCTGAACTAATGACATATTTGTAATCTATAATCCAGTATTCTTCATCCAACTGAGCAAGCAAAAAAATATTTTATTATAAAGAAAGGAATATTATGATTAGTTACATAAAATTACAAAAAGCATATTCTGTCTGCAAAGTCTATTTCATTTTAACGAGGGAGGTGTGTTTTAAAATTTGCGATGCTAATTTGGTAACCAACATTTTGGCACTAATTTAATTCACCAGGCATCACATTGTCTCTAACGTAATATGCAATTATTCTATAACCACAACAGGTTTTTTTGATTTCCATGTGCTTGTGCTATTTTTTATCCATTTGAACACCGTATCCTGTATCCTAGTTCACTTTTAGTGTTCTCTGATTACATGAAAGTCAACATGATTAACTCAACACCTGGCATGGTCTTGATCTTGATCTGCCATCAGTATTCCTCATAATTACACAAGATACGGTTCTTTGTATTGAAACTAAATGGTCTTTTCAATCATCTTCGAGACAATCATTCATATTCTTGTTCTACTAAAATTTTTGTACTTGAAATAAATACACCTTTCTCGCAACACGTGCTAGACTACGGAGGTTGCCGTCCTTAATTTATTTTAAATATATCTTAAAAAAGGCAATACATCAATTCAAGAATTTTTAAGCGTTCAAATGTTTGTCAGTTGTTCTGAAATAAGGTAGTGAATTTTAATGTCTCTTCACTTTGCAATTGTTCAAAATTTAATATGTTCAGCTTGTTTATTAATTCATTTTATTAGCAGCTAGTGTGATTTATTCTTAATTTCACTAAATTAGAGTACAGAATCGTAATTCAATTTTTAGAATTGGATATAAGATGAAAATATTCAGATAAAATGAAGTACCTTTTGCTAATATTTCTGCTACGTACTGACTTGAGCTTCAAAGTAAATTGAAATTAGTTATGACGCTATGATAAATGCTTTTTACCATTCATTATGTTGTTTATAATTTTTGGATAACATATTTCGATATTCTTATTCCAAATTTATTCTTATAAAACAATTTGCAATTTAATTTTATCCATTAGAACAATTTCATTCGGTATATTTAAGATTAGTATTTATAAAATATTTTATTAGTACTGTTTTATGTACACTGGAACCTTGATAACCTTTAAAACTTTTTTGAACGTTCATTAAATGTAACTATTTGTTCTTATTAGTTCGCTTATTTATGCAATGGAAACATTTTTCCTGTTTTTATTTATATTTCAGCTTTTTTAGCCTGCAGTTCGATTATTTTACGATGTAAATAACGTTATTTTTACGTTAATATTTATAGAGGTTTTGTATAATTCAAATATGGAAATATACGACTCACAACTACTAGGACCCAGTAGTAAGGATTAATATGAATAAATGAAATTTTTTAAAATCGGAAAAGGCACAAATATCGAAAAATTTTCCTTGGCCGGGATTTGAACCCAGGATTT
>JAHWXV010417617.1:0-16037 GCA_024586415.1 Phrixothrix hirtus
TCTTTTCGGGAATCCACGAATTCCACAAACACTTGCCTTTAAAGTTTATAAGAGGGGGTAGCTTCTCACCAGCAACGTTTCCACCAAGCAGCACGGTTATGTTATCCTTTGAACATCCGCTAGTTACCCTATCGACAGCAGTGCCCTTCGCTCCCACTATTTTTAATCGAACCGGATCCAAACAGAAACTTATCTCATCTACGTTATATATTCGATTCGCTGAAAGATCTTTAGTCGCTTCTTTTAATAATTCAAAATACGTGGATATTTCAAACGGATTCATACTCTTCTTTCTTGTAACTTCGGCATTCTGTGAATTTTTTGGCTAAAGTTATGAGTTTTTATAAATCTTACAAAAAATCGTTGCCCGGAATACCATTTTTAAACTGGGTTTTAATATCATTTTGTTGTACGTATTCCCCTACAAAATGCAAAACTTCTCTCTTTGTAAGATCGAATCCCCACTTTTTCATAGTTTTGATACACATGGCAATTTTTGTTTCTTCGTTATATGGTGTTGCTGTAGGTCGCCCGTATGATAAACATTTTACTCCACGTTGCCCTTTAACAAATTTAAAAAGAGAGGATTTTGATATTTTTTAGTTTTGAAGCTCCGTACAATGTTAATTTTCCAGATTTAACAGCTTTTATAGCTGTATCTTTCTCGTCCTTAGAATAATTAGCAGAAGGCTTTTTGCGTACATATGTACGAACCATATCTGTAAAATTATACAGGAAGCGTATAAGTAAACAAAGTATCAACTTCATTTAATATCGGGATGGGGTAAGTGTACATCTGTATAAATTATAAATCCCACTTAACCCATTTACGTAGGTTCCACTTTACCCTGCCCCGTGCTTCAAACTATATTTTGAAAATGCGCTATTTATTTTTATACGATCAATCTTTATAGTACTATATCAACACAAAGTTTTAAAGTAATATTTATGAAGTACTTACCGCAAAATTTAAAATATTTCGTAGTAAAATTCAGACATTGCGCGAAAGTTAATGTAACACTTGTATATTTAAAATACGAGTAAACACTGCATATTTTCACGTTTCGTAATTCGAATGACAATATATCGGGTGCATTTAGCAATCAAGCGTAAATTCCTGTATATCACAGGAACCTACAACACTTTATAGATATTGAAGTACTTGAATACTGATATTTTTGTTTAAAACGTTCGTAGGTTCCACTTACCTCAAATTTACACTTACCCCGTTGTACCTTACATCATTTAACGATTTTGTAACTATACTATGACTTATAATGTATATGCAATGTACAATTAATGAAACTAATTTTTATTGTTTAATTTCGTAAATCGAAATTCCATATTTGTAGTTAATTGACCATTTTCTTTAATCATTATTTTATATCCATTAAAATTTAAATAAAAATCAGTATATTATGAAATGCTATAATAATATTTATTAAAACTTATTTGTCCATTTTCCAAGGTGAATCAACTATATATAATTTATTTTGAATATTACCTGGCTACAAATTTTCAGATCGTCAGTTTTACATGCCAAGCTGATAAGGAATCATCTGTTTAAACGACGTGTTGGCGATTAGCTTTTGTCAATATCACTCATTAATCTCGAATTCTAACTTTATCGTCAGAGCTAGCAAAAATACCTGGGTTCACCATGAAATAATAACATTTTCTAGAGGTCTGCACTTTTGTGTAACAGTAGATTTGTCAAAGACAACTCATAATTTAATAAACAAACCTAGTTTTATGTCATAAACAGTTCTAGTCCAAGAAGCCCAATGGAAATTACGCATCCTGAACGCTCAGTCACAAAAACAAATAAGCAAACAATACCATAAACACAAAAAATTTAAATTGATTTTTCTTGAAAATGGTATATGATAGAAATTTTAAACAGGAGCCCATTATTATTGGAAACCTCTTAAAGTTTTCAAATTGACGTCAAATATATATGTCACAACTTTGAAGATAAAAAATATCTAATCAAGAATATCTGTTGGTCCCTTCCCAAGTGGACCACTTGTGATGTCAATAAAGAAATCATATTTACAGTAACGGATTTGTCATTAGCGGCTTAGTCCTTGTACTAAGGTTGAACTGTTCAAAGACTTTTCTGAGATATTTTTAAAAAATTGACTTGAAAGTGCCATCTTCAAAGAGTTCTAGCTCCCTTAAGAAACACTTCTAGATTGAGATAATTTCGGTTAAATCGATACAGAATCACGTTTAGTATACGGGGGTTTCCGTTTGACAGGAGGGTTTCTGGACACTCTGTATATAATTTTTCCTATGACTAAATACGAACATAACTAGGAGTAGGAGAGCGGTCTGATTATTAGCTGGTTTCCAAGAGATGACGCCACTGATCACCGAATGTATATCATTTCTGTCAAATACAATTTATTAGTAGGCTGTGAGTAAATTTTTAGCGCTATATGTCATTTAATTTATGTTTGACAGCCATAAAAAGCGAGCAACCTGTGATTGTCTTAATATAATTAATAAAACGAATTTCGTGCATTTATTTGGCATTAGTTTTGCATGGAACAAACGCTAAAGAAACAAAGGAAAGGCATAATAAATATTATAGCACATCTGGTCCAGCGAATTCAACTGTAACTTATTGCTTTGCAGAACTTAGACGTGGTCGTACAAGCACAATTGATGATCGATCAGGTCGACCAATCGAAGTGAATACCAACGAAATGATCTGTAAAATCCATGCTATCGATTTGGAGGATCTATGAAGAACATGTGGGTAACATTTTGCATGAACATTTATATATGAAGAAGTTGTCAGCAAAATGGTTGCCACGTGTGTTGACAGTTGAACAAAAACTCAATCGTGTGGACATTTCAAAGCAATGTTTAAACGTAATGCAGATGAATTTTTGCATAGATTCATAACCGTAGATGAAACGTGAATTCAGCACTATACAACTGAAACAAAACAACAATCAAAACAATGGGTTAAAGCTGGTTCAAATGCACCGAAGAAAATAAAAATGGTTGCATCAGCTTAAAAGGTTTTGCCGACTGTTTCTTGGGATACACAAGGTGTAATACTTATCGATCATCTTAAAACGCAGAAAATAATCACAGGAGATTATTATGTTGCATTACTGGACCGATTTCACATTAAAATTAAAAAAACAACCACATTTGGCAAAAAAGAAAGCGCTTTTTCATCATGACAACGCACCAACTCACACATCATGGAAAACTCAACATAAATTGAATGAGCTACGTTACTAATTGCTTCCACAGCCACCATATTCTCCTGATCTGGGTCCCTGTGACTACTTCCTGATTCTAAACCTGAAAAAATGGCTTGGTGGAAGGAGATTCAAATCAAATGAGAAAGTTAAAGGGAAAACTGATGAATATTTTCGAGCCTTGATAAATCGTACTACAAGGATGACCTAATGAAATTGGAAAAACGTTGTACTAAGTGTATTAAGCTGCAAGGGGACTATGTCGAGAAATAAAATGATATTTTGAAGAAACAGTTGTGTTCTCATGTTCAAACTGGATTTATCAGACCGCCCCCGTACTTATAAATTGTGGATAATTGAAAAATTTTATATTGCACATGAGTGATGATTAAAGCATGTACCTTATAAAATACCACATAATGAAGCAGCAACCTTGGTAAAATTTCCTTCATTTGAACATTTATTACTTAATTTAGGACAATAATTTATTAGCCAACATCCCGTTTGTAGAATGCCCAAATTCTTACCGCCATCCTCAATTATGACGATTAAAACTCGAAATCTAAATCTAAAAGTGATCGGCGAATTTTATTCACAATCTGCACCGATATGAAATTTTGTAGTCATTTAAAAATGAGATAGTTCTTTTTGATCTCAAACCTTCCGACCAAATTTTAATGAGTTTAAGCAATATGATGTAAAATTACAACTCGAATGAAAAACTTCATATTGTGTGTAACCGTTAGTATGAAAAAAAATTTATAACCTAGGTAGACGTAGATCGCAGGTTTCGAGAAATAAATATCGGTAACAGATTCAATTTGGCAAAAGTATCCCGACACTTTCATTTACTTACTTATACGGCGCTTAGCTGAAAATTAACGCCGCTCGCACATAACCTGAGAACGCGAACGAATTTTTACAAAAGTATACAAATAATACAAATTCAATCATACATTTATTTTTCTACACAAGAATTGTAGAGATTTCCTCTTAATCCATTTAGCTACGGCGACTTTTAGGACATCAGATCTGCTGTACCTGTTTCCTTTGCAGTTGCTTTTCAACATTGGATTAGGTAACAATCGCAGGTTATAAGATTGAGCGAGAATCGTGGGTGTATAACAACATCGGACTTTAGTCTGGTAAGCGCCTGCTGTGGGAAATATGGGGTGTTTGGGTTAAAATTGTCTTGCTGCAACAATACTCGACCACCACTTCTCTAAACACATCACAAGCGATTTAGTAATATTCGTAGTATTTACATATATCGCTCACAATTCACTATAGCGTCTTCTTCGATCTATTCCACCATCAACACATCGTGGACGTCCTAAAACATAGTAAGAAGAGCTTTGCCGACTGATGGAATTGATTTGAATTTTTTGGCGTTAGTAAAAAAGAATACCGATATTCCATGCTCTGTCTTTCCCCAGTAAGGTTGTAATAGTGGACTCAACTTTTATCACCGATAACAATGTTGAAAATAAGTTGATCAACTTCACGTCGAAAACTTTTTAACAGTATCTCGCCGCGTTTTCTAAATTTATGCCTACGCTTTTCGATAAACTTACGTGATACACAGCGTAAATAAATTTTCGATAGCTTAGATCTTAGATGATAAAACCTGATCATTCCTTTGACATCTTCTAGTAATTCTCTATCGTTTTTTGGCAATTTCAGCGATTGCCTTGGAGCAATTAATCGACCTGAGAGCGGTGCACATTGTTGCTTACCGAAACTGGTCTTCCACTGCCATGTTCGTCGGAAATATTCAAAGTATCGACCTCAGAACCATACCATTTCACCACCTATCTATTGACGGTTCTCCTTTCTAAGATTGTAACGTTCTTAAAATAGTTTTTCTAATAAAATAAGATAAAATGATGTAATAAAATAAGTATGTAAAATGATAGAGAAATCTTCGTGAATAATAATCATTTAACTTAATAATTAAGCTACTAAAAAACACAATTTCAAATTACAGTTCTAATAAGAAACGTTATGCAAGGCTAGCTCTACAAAAGACAACTCAGGGAAGTGGGAATAAGGGATGTAACAGCAAGTGCAAGTTGTATCCTTTGGCGCCAGTTTAATTTAGCAATTTAACAGATATTAAAGTAATAAAAGATGATATTCTTTAGAGTAGAAGTTGCATCCGCTGTACAACCTAGAAGCACTGATTGAAAGATTAGATTTGTAACAATTTCATATAATTTAAGCAAAGAATAAATTACAATAGTTTACAAATAACAATTCTTAGTGAATTTTGAATTTTAACAATCAATTGAATTTTAAACATAAATGGTACCATATGTCCAAGTAGTCGATTCTTCGATCAGGTACCCGATAGAGGTGTACTTCAGCTGAAAAAAGCGTCTCCACATTAAACAGAACAGACTTTAGATCATTGTCTCATCGTAGAGTACATTTTTAAAAGCAGAATAAGGTTAATTTTCGTGAACGCAACTATTTCTCAAGAAAGACACTTAATTCCGTCCAAGAATAATCTTTAATTAGAAATGAGATAATAATTAAATATAGTCTTCCAACTATACGAAGCAATAACATAATTCAAAGTATTGATTTATAATGAATCGAACTAATTGAATGACCACCGGTGATTCAATTAGTTCGAGACTAATGAATTAAATGAAGCAATAAAATTGAACAATCAATTTTAAGAATATAAATTTTGAGCCAAATAATTAATGTCTAAAAATAATCAAATAACAACCCCAAATAATGAATAATTTAGATAAAACCCACCTAATTTCGAAACCAAAGAATTCTCATGACAAATTAAACCGCAGCTGAAGTAATTCCCTAGGAAATAATTATCTGATTATTTAATTAGATGCAAGTTATGAATAGGAACAAATGTCAATAGTGCAGCAACAATCAACGTCATGTTCTCCAAACCTGCGCAACTATATATCCATGTCTTACGACATGCGCAAATACATAAACCTTGTCTATGACAAGGTCAAATTTTAATGGAATTTCTCCAAACCAAGGTACGCCATTTTGGTCACAATACCTTATCAAAAACAAAAAAAAACAAATAATTTTTCATGCACCTTCTGACTAAAATTAAGAATTCCAATTTCATACCTTACTGAATTTGAAACTAAATAATCACAAATTACGGCCTCAGGAGCACGACTTCACTTTAAAAACCACTAACCCCTCCCCCTGTTTTCCATTCCGACGCTTGAATAAAATACAATCCTAAAAATTAATTTCCAAAATTGTCAAAGTTAAGTACTAATCATCATTAATAATTTCAAAAAATGTAGACGTAATTTAAACCTTCATAACAGCGGTTATCGAAATTAAAATTCGCGAAAGCAAAAATAAACGTGTATTCTATTCAAACATCGGACAAAAGTCGGATCTGACCTTCAATACAATTTTCGCTAACACACACACATTGAATCAGGATGCATCAAAGCTGTTCCTAATTCAATATTACCTGAATTAAATTTATTAAAGGTAAACAATATTATGTTTGAATTAAAATATAGATATTGAGATATTAAATATAATTTTAATGAATAGTTATCAAGAAAAATATCCATCCAACAAGTTGATAATTAATTACGTACCTATAAATAGAAGTGAACTCGATAAAAATTGAATTTGTCTTTTCCTTACTAAATCGTAAGATAAATGAGCCTGAATCTAATCCCCAAATATAATAAAAGCTCTACCATTTTATGCTCAACGGAATTATAACAATTTTAACCAAACTTCAGTTAAATAAAAAAAGTAACCGAGAAAAAAGACGAGCGTTACAAGTCTCGAAGCCGTAGACGATTTTTAAACACGTCTGAATTCTTGTTGTCTTAACGTGTTCCGTGGTTGAAACCTCTGTCACTGCACCTGATTTAAAACGCATCGACACAGCCGGTGTTTCCAATGCCGCGGCAACGAGTACTGTCAGAATTGCTCGATCAAATGTACTACACCTTGAAGCAGAAATGGAAGGAGTATGTAGCTACAAAGTGATACCACGCAGCAGTTCGTACGAGCATGTGTTCTTCAGTCATGTGCTAGTGTGAATTGGTTTCCAGCCGTGCCGCGCACATCTAGTTTAGATATATTTTGTAGCTATAAATTAATTATAGCGTTTCCTGCAAGGTTCAACAGAAATCGCCATAACTACATTTAACACTAAAGATACAGCACGTTTAAGCATGTGTATAAAAACAAATAATTTACCGAAAATGTTTGTTTGTGAACATAATAAAACTAAATCCTTAAGCTTATTTACATATCTTTATATAATCGCCAAATGTAGGGAAAGGCTTACTATTAATGAAATATAGGAAAAGGTTTAAAAACCCACATTTTCCCTGTATCTATTTTAATATCAACCTAATATATAGGTAACACATCTTAAATGAAAATACGCCATAAACCTGTCATGGTGCAAAGGGAGACTACTACGTACGTAGGTTCAGTACAACTGTCCTGAATATTGACCGTCCAAAATTGAATTCGGGATGAGTTCAACGATGCAAATGTTATAACACTCAAGCCAAACTGTATATGCTTTAATAAGTATAGGTCAAAATAAGTTAATTCTGCCTATTCTATGTATCGCCGTACCAGTTATAAGAATAAACGGATGCAATTAAGATGAAACACTCTGTATATAAAGTCGATTTCGCCAGGTGAACAAGATTTGAAGAAAAATAGAGTAAATATTTGCAATGCTCATTGTAAGAGAGATTGGTTTTTAACAATAAATAACCTAGCAAATATTTAGCTACACACTGTAGATAGATTCTGTACACACTCTTATTTTTAATTTTAATGGTATCCTAATGTATTTGTGCTCAAGTTTCTGTTAATTTTTAAAATTTCATATTGTTTAAATAAATTAAATTTCAATTCCTTAATTGGTTCCTGAACGTGTGGTCAAAACACATGTTAGAGCGTTCATTCTGCATAGCCTTGCAGCTATATAAACATCATATATGTGATTTACGTTTCCTCAGTAAAGTTCTCCGTGATAAATACAATTGTGCGATACCAGCAAAATCCTTGAAAAATATAGCTTTACAATATAGATATATAGATTTCGGTTTTTTCGGGTTAGTTGCTCTTAAGACTTAAAATAGTTCAGATGCATTCTCATTAGGTGCTCACGCGTCACATCATTGGCTCGTGCTGAGTTTAATTAAATTTACATCAATAGTGATCTCGTTCTCTTCCGCATTTTCAAGATTGTGCAGAAACCTACTAGGGAATCAACATTTCGGTCGATGCACGTTTACTGTAAAACTTCTACAAATATGGAGCGTCTTTGTATTTTCCATTGGATTTCTCCGTACAATCTGCGCTAATCTGTCCTTGAGTAAACCAAAATCAACGTACCGTTCCCATAAATAAAGTACGTGGCTACATCTAACTTGTTATTTCCCGACCTTCTGCTGAGGATATCTAGGTCACTACCAGATCATGCTTATTTAAAATTGGATATAACCGTCAAATTATGTTTATCGCTTAGCTGTACAGCCAGTATCGTCAGTTTTGTTAATAGTGAGATTTTATTTTACAACTCCTATATAGATATTTACTAAGTAATGTAATTAAAACTTTATTAATAGTAATAGAGTAAAAAATAATTTGAAATTGTAGGATCCTGCGGAAATTTAAGCTAAACCATAATAGTTGCTTGTAAAAACAAATTTGCATACAAACGCATTGTAATATAATGATTATTTTGATTCATTATGTCGATCATTCTCTTAAAGGACTATTTCATTGAAACAAATATGCATACGGCCTACTTCTAAGCTATTCTTTTATTTCCGTTAAATTACATCGTAAAAAGGTAAACAATAAATTGGAATCTCGAACACGAAGGAATCCTTACAACCAGTGACATACTGTCATCGTCTCGTAACCTCTCTATTGGATTTCTATCTAAGGTCTCCATTCCTTGTTTCACCACTATAAATCTAAACAAAAAGAATGAAGTGAAGTCCATTAAACTTGATCTATTTTACACTACGGCGTTACTGAACTTAGGTACACTGCTCTATGGCAATTATTAATCTCCCCATCTCTCAAACAATCGTGCGAAACCGTAAGTTCAGAAGTATTGCCACCTATGCATCCTAAATAGGGTGCCACATACAACTTTTTTTACCAATTTAATTAGATAAAAATTTGTGCCAAACAATGTTTTGGGACCTTCTTTCGTTCCTTTTTATTTTTTTTGTTCATATTCGTTGCTTTTAAAAGTTTTTTACAGTGCCTTACGCCCCTAAGGTCATTAAAATTAGTAATTCCTCTGAATTAACTGAATTGGTCCGGCCACCATAGTGACGAATGGGGTAAGTTTCACAATTGCGCTGAATTTAATGCAGTTAGCATTCAGGGATTTTCTATGGGTGTTCAAAAATCAATGAATAGTCGTAAATAAGGGCGCCACTTCGTTTTTAACAATTATAACGGAGAAATAAGGGTCTAAAATGCTGTTATCATAGAGGCTGGAAAGCAAAGAAGCCGATCTCCAATTCTTTATATCTAAGATTGCGTTAATAGGCACTTACAGTAATTTAGCTCTTTTTATGCACGTCGCTGGGTTTCCTCATCGATCATATAGAATCACGACAGATTACCTAAACCAATTGAATGCTAAAATGTTAACTAATTCCTGAAAGAAAATATACGCTATCACGATAGGTCTACGTATAATAATATAAGGTGTGTACTTAAAAAGTGGATATAATGAAAATTAAAGAGTAGGACATACAATTAACAAGTTACATATTTTTCCCCAAATGGGAATAACGGGAACAGTATTTTCTATTTCTAAATCAAGGGGCCCTTATGTTACTAAGAATTAAACTAATCTAAAATGAACAAAATAAGTTGGCTATAATGACCTTAATATTAGAAACAATTAAAAATTCACACACGTTGGTCTCTTATTTATAGTCTTAACCAACTCGTCTTGAACTTCTACGTTATCGTCTTATTTGCCCCACCTGGAATAACTTAACGAGGGGGTGGAGTACGGTGAAATTTAAATAACGCATATATCACTTACTTGGAGATCTGAAGATTGCGAACTTCCCGGAGGAATAGAAGTCTACAGACGTGCTATCTCGGATATTCTCTTTATCGTATGTACATACAGCCTTGTTGGATTTAGCCCCTTAGGTCCCAAATTGACAGGGGGTTGGAATTGACCCCTTCTCTAAAAATTGGCCCTAGGCGGAAATAGATCAAGCTGTTGATAACTTGATCCCTTAATTCAACATACGGGTAACTCTTCAACTATAATCTTCGAATATTGCCAAGACGCGCACTACGGAAACGCAACTTAACTTGTTAGCTTTCCGATCTCTACTCCTAAAGTAAAGTATTTCTCCTTGAAATTGAAGGGGGGAAGACGAGAGGGGTTAACGTTTATTTTTAGACGATGGCCTTCATACGGGAAATTCTTGCATAAGTATTTTTAAGAAAAGAATGCTTCTATTTTTCTAAACGTACCTTAGGGTATTTTTGAGCTTTTTAATAATTGTTAGTAAAATGAAATTATACTATTTATAAATTTACAAAGTGATTTTGAAGTAAAACTAATATTGGTACTTTACCAATTGGATTTTGTTAATACTATGCGGAAGTATATACCTGGTGTTTCCAAATGAGTGACCAATGTCGTAAGATTTTCAGAGGCGCTTATAATAAACTACCCGTCTGTCGAAATATAATTAACTATAGCATTTATAATAGGATATAATTTTATTTCATGACATTGGATTATTTCACAAATCAAATGAACTTCCATTTTCATTTATTATTAATTCTCATAGTTGGTAGAATAGCCCCTGCAAAATTATACTTTAAATAAAAATCTGATTTGCACCAGTTTCGGTATGTGATTTACTAAAACTAATAATTGAACTCCAAAATCATGGGCTTTAAAATTCACATACGATCTTTTACTAGTGAACAGATTATTTATGTACTTAAAATACGTGGATTAAGCATTGATGACTCTATTACGTGTCTAAGGAAGCAATTCCTCTCAGCTCTATCTAAAAAAATTCTATTGCTCTGGTGCCTACATATTCATTCACGTTATCTCGAAAAAAATTTTAACATTAGATGATTTGTATAAAACCCTTAATAAATCTCGCAAAAAAGAATATTTCCAACGTGTGGAAACTTTAGTTACTTATTTATCAGGTACAGCCGCAACCGATTCTGATATGAAAATTAAAAACAGATTTTTGACAAAAATTTCCGCATCTTTAGTAAAATTTGGAATTACTTGTCGTTTTACAAAATTTACGTTGGATAAAGATGATTTATCGGATATTAGTGACACAGATGTGAATGATAGTGGTATGCTAAATCCATTTTACTTCTAGACAGGAATCTCACATTGTCGAAAGCAATACTACTTCTTTAAGAAATACTTTTCAAGAACTTCTGAGAAATCCATTCCGATAACGAAATGGAATATCTAATTCTCAGATAACAATCATGTCTCAATATACGGTTTTTTAGAACGCATTGCTGAGTTACAATATTCACACAACGTTTCGGACAGTAAATTTACAGGTAAAGGTGTGATTTCGTACCAATCAATTAAAAATGATGTGTCCGATTGGCAATCGTTAGTTAAAACACTCTGTCAAACTATGAAAAAAAATTGTTAGATGGAATTAGATCCCGCATACAAGGACGAAATAAAATCATTGGCATTTACATATTCACTATACGAAACTTTTTGTGAGTATAAGAACAATAAATTATTGGAAAAATAGCATCTTGCCATTTTATCCGACGCAACTCGGTTTAATTAACATCTCTTCGATTGCCAATTTCATGAATTATTATAGAAAAATTGAAATTACGCGAAATAGAGTGAATATTTTATTCCACCATCACGTAAGAAATCGGAGTTAGAACTAGATTTAGCATATATTGACACAGCTATCGAACTCAATGCCGTCACGGCTACTTCCGCTTCCACTACCGATACAAAGAAACCACCGACTTTCCTTTAAGAAAAGGATATAATTTAAAATGTTTGAATTGTGAGTTGTCGATGTAGAATTCGAGTGTTGCATCCATCCTTTATACCACAATTTCTACGAAGGGGGCACCTACTTCCGGAGTAACCGAGTAGAAATTGTTGTATCAAGAAGGTCCGCCAAAGATGCGTCAATCCAAAGAGAACTTGGGTCTCTTGTCTGTAATAGAAGCTACAACAGGTCCTAGAAGGTACTATTGAGGTGAAATTTTATTCATCTAGGACCCTTGCGGCCTTGGCACCTACACCAAATTCTTTGTTAATTGTCACTTGTTTCGCGTACAATACGGTAATTAATCTTAACTTCTTAAAATGACACTGTATTTTACCGAAACAACTTCATAAAAGATTAATCTAGGAGGGCTTGTTTTAACAAGAGAATTTACAACACAGCGAAAGAGATGCTTCTTATGTCAACAGTAACATAGTCAATTTCTGAAATTTTTATTAAAATGCACATGTACTTAAAAGGAATGATCTATATAAAAATATATTTAGTTTGTTTAAACTGTAAACAGATGCATTTTCTTGCAGGAAAGAATATTTAAAGGAATCTGGAGTACTTATAACGACACTGAAATGGCATTACGCTCCTGAGGTTAGAAAATTAGTAATTCCCCTGAATTAGCTGGTTTGCTCCGGCTACTACAGCGAAGATTGGGAGTGGTTCTACGATTGGGATAAATTCAATTAAGCTAGCATTCAAGGACTATAAGTAGGTATTCAAAAATTCGGGAGATAGCCGTAAATAAGGACGCCACTTTGTTTTTAACAATAACGGAAAGATAATAGTCCAAAAAGCTGTTATCGTAGATGCCGGTGAAACAAAGAAACCGATCTCTAAACCTTTAGATCGAGGATTGTATCAATACGTACTTACAGTAAGGTAGCTTTTTTATACACGCCGCTGGGTTGTCCTTCGATGAGGTAAAATTTTGACGGTCTACCTAAACTGGTTATTCACTTAAAAATTAACTAGTTCCTGATAGAAAGTATGGGTTATTATAACTACAGATCTACATATATAAAAAAATAAGATCTGTACTTACAGATCGAATACAATTGAAGATAACAGGCGTGCTGCCTCGGATATTATCATTACCGTAAGTAACATACAACCTTGTCGAATTTAAACCCTTTGATTCCAAATCCACAGGGAATTAAAATTGACCCTTTTCTTACGAATTCGCTCTGGGCGGAAATAGAACGAATTGAACGAATTGCAATTCGATCCCCTAAAACATCATACGGGTAACTCTGCAATTTTATTCTTAGAATATCGCCTGGATGCGCACTACGGGAACGCAGCTTACCTCTGCCGCTGTTAGAACGCTACTCTCCTTAAACGATGTATTTCTTCTTTAAATTGAAGGGGCGTAGACGAGAGGGGTTAACGTTTATTTTTAGACTTGTTATATTTCACACGGGAATTTTTGAATAAATATTTTTCAAAAAAATGCTCATATGTTTTATAAAACGTAATCTGGGATTTTCGAACTTTAATAATTGTTATTAAAATGAAATTGCACAATTTACAAATTTACAATTGTGGTTTTGGCATAAAATTGATACTGGTAATCCATCAATTGGATTTTATTATTATTACGTTGATATATGTACCGGGTGTTTTCAAATGAATGACCAATGTTGTAAGAATTTCAGACACGCTTACATACTTTGTATTTTAAATATATTTGGGATATTTCGTTCAATTGTAACTTAAAAGGGTTTTATATAAATGAATTAGCAACAGCCGGGCAGTTGGGTTAAAAAATGCTACAGTTAAGTAAGGGCGACTCATACAATGTAACATTAATTAAAAATTCTATATTTAATTGTTAAACCCAAGGAGATCATTCACAAATGGTTAAACATTTGTAATCAATGATCCGAAAATTTGAAATAGTTAGTTGAGTTGGACATGAAGTTTATGCGCATAGTGAGAAACTTATAATAATTCAATCTAAAGATAAAATAAAAACCACTCTATCATTTATCAAAAGTCCCCAGGCAAACCTAGCATTTCAATAGACAGAATCGCTCGAGGATATAGAACCACATGGAATAAGTGAAGGCAAAAATTTAGAAAAGAAAACTTTTAGCTTAATTGATCCCTTGATGAATCCCTGTTGATGAATGTTTTACCTTAGTAATTAGAAACCGAACATTGGATTAAAGAGAACTTATTCTAGCAAGAATCTAGTTTAATTTGTTCCTCGTAACTATACTATTAGGTCACGAACCGGAAATTAGCATATAACAGTGCATCTTAGGTTACGATCACGTCCTTAAAGCTTAGTACATTTATAATGTATTAGCCCTCTCATCTACTACCTAGTAGAATTTAAAGATTCAATTGAACTTTGCGAGAGGGAAGTAAAGGCCGAATTATACGGTACAAAAACATAAAGTTATTGAATAATGAATCCTAGATTCAAGATTCCTCCCCTATCACTCACCCTATTGCTTTCCCATTCCCTTTCCCTTTCTCTTCCCCTATCGATATCCCTCTCCCTCTTCCTCCCAGTCCTCTTCTGCCTCACCCTATCCACCTCCCTCCCCGCAGCTATCTTCTCCCTATCTATATATCATTTTCTCTCTACCACTCCCGCTTCCCACCCTTCCCTCTCCCACTTACATATTTCTTTTAAAATTATTTTTACATAATTACGAAGTTCTATATTACAAATAGCCTCTGTAGCGTAAAAGAAATCGTTATTCATTTTTAATGAATCGGTAATTTCCATAAATTTCTGTTAAAAGGAATACAATGTAGCAATTTATATTTAAATAAAATAATTTTCTAAATCAGATGGATTATTTTTATACAATGCTAAATATATTTACATAATTCTAACATATGTATGGTACATGACGTGTATGAATAAAAATACAATTGGATATACTAAATGTTTATAAATAAATTATCTTAATATAAAACTGAAAGTGGATGTGAAAAAACAGTAAATAACAAATCAATAAATAGCGTACCATTCGCTCAAAATTCGGATTAAATGTTAGATGAAAAGGTTATTGAAACACGAAACCTGTCCGACTATTTTATAATGGAATATTAATTATTACAATTATTTCAATCCTATCTTAGGACCATCTTCAGAAATCAATGAAACAAAGAAACTTATATAAATAGGTTTGTCAGAACATATACATACATAAATATTAACATAACACAACTAAAGTCGACCTTCAGTATTCAGACAGGTTTCGTGTTTCAATAATCTTTTATCCAATAAAGTAATATCTGGGCGGTTACAGCAATTTAACAATTTGGTTATCTGTACCATACGAAATACAGAAAACATCATCTACATATCAATTCCAAAATTTAAAGAGTTGAAAAATTTAATTCTCATTATTTTAGTTTAAGCATTTATTGATAAGGTATCGACCCAATTCCTATAGTTTTGTTAATATAACTATTTGTAATACTATCTTGAAAGTTAAAGTAAACAGAAATTGAATCAAAAAGACAACATTAAAAAAAGTTACTTAATTTATTAGGAGTTACAACAAGATCTTTAATTCCCTCTATAAAATTAAACGACTGCTTGATAGATCTATCATTTTGAAGCTGTAGAAACTTAGATGGCATTAGTAAGCGCGTCTGAAAATCCTACGCCTTGGTCGTTTATTTGTAAACACCCGGTATATAGTACCGCGCTATAATAATCAAATCCAATTTGTAAAGTACCAATATTATTTGTACATCATAATTTGCTTTATAAATT
>JAHWXV010417638.1:0-14740 GCA_024586415.1 Phrixothrix hirtus
ATTACAGGCGCTAGAAACGTGGCGAGTTTAAAAAAATCGTTAGAGCCGTTTTCGAAAAAATTGCAAAAAACCTAAAAATCACAAGAATAAAGTGGCACTTGCAGTCATTCCATTTTAACTAAATTCTTACACAGAAGTGCTAAGGTGGTAATAAACTTATATATAAAATTTCACTTTTCTACGACAGTTAGTTTTCGAGATATCTTGACCACTTACGTACACACACACACACACACGCACACACGCATACACGCACACACGCACACGCGCACACGCGCACACGCACACACGCACACACGCACACACGTACACACGCACACACGCACACACACACGCGCACACGCAGACACGCACACACTTACACACGCACACATACACACACACACGACACGCACACACGCATACACGCACACACGCACACGCGCACACGCACATACGCACACACGCACACACGCACGCACCCACACACCCACACACCCACACACCCACACACACACACACACAGGCACACACACAGGCACACATACACACACACACGCACACACACACACGACACGCACAGACGTACACACACACGAGCACACAGGCACACACGCATACACGCACACACGTATACATACACACAGACCAATTTCTAAAAACATGTTTTTCGGACTCAGGGGACCCGAAAACGGGTATTTCCGCTAACAACTGGACATCAAAAATTTTGACCGAAAACATCACTTTCTCTATATTTCATAAACGTAAGAGAAGTAATAAAGTAAAATATTGCTACAGAAAAGCAGATCAAACATTTTTAGATTGTGCTCCCAGTGGTCCCATTCTGTATTAAGAGAAACTAAATTGCGGTTTCCCCAGTTTGTTTGCTTTATCACTACAATAAATTGAATGTGAAATTTGACAAATTCGCGATGGAATATAACAGGCCATTATTATGAATTGTGTTCATTATAATCATCAAGTAAAGGATGTTCCAATTTGAGGTTAGTTTTTAAATTTTCCGCCATATATATGTTCTGTACTAGAATACCATATGTCATTTGGCAGATGACTAGTAAAACCATCCCGGTTATTAAAAATGGAGAATTATAAGACTGAATTTGGTAAAAGTTATTCAAATGTTGGAAGAAAATTTCGTACATAATATGGAAGAGAAAATTCTCTGTCAAGCATGGCTATTCGAAAAATTGTTGCAAAATTCAATTCGCCATCGTTCTCAGTATTTACACATTCCAAAAACAACTTTATTCAGAATATTTTACATATGTCTTCACTTAAAGTTTTACAAGATTCGGATAACTTTGGAAATAAATCCAATAGACTTTAGATTATGTTCTCAACTCGTTAATTGGGGCAAATAAAAAACCTTGAACATGTGAATTTTGTTAAACGTCATCTTTAGCGGTAAAGCACACTTTGAATTGGGTGGTTTTGTAAACAAACAATGATCGAAACTAGGGTGAATAAAACTCGCGAGAATTACCGGAAAAACCAATACATCTACAAAAAGTTACTATTCGGTGTGCATTTTGGGCAGATTGGGTCACCGGACTATATTTTTTGAAAATGATACTTGCAATTATAGTGCTCGTTATTGAACCATGATTTCTAATTCTTTATGAGATGCATTAGTTGGAATGGATATTGCGAACATGTGGTTTCAACAATACGGTGCCACATCGCACAGCCAATAAAACAATTGATCTTTTTCACCGGCGTTTTGGCGAAAGAATAATTTCTCGCAGAGTAATACGAATTGGCCGCCTAAATCTTGCGATCTGACAATTCTAGATTTTTTCCTATGAGACTATTTCAAGGCAAGAGTCTTTGCAAATAGTCCACAAACAATTAATGACCTAAAGGAGAACATTATTAATACAATTCAAGAAATTCACCAGCCGCTATGCCTAAATGTCATCGAAAAATTTTGTAAAGGAATGGAAGCTTGCCTCACAGCACGAGGAGGTCACTTGCAAGATATTGTTATGCATTACTAAATCGGAACCTTTGTACTATTATTTGGAATAGAAAGTTTGCTACTTCTCAAATAATATGTGTTTTATTAAAAATTTTGAAGCTAACCTCATTTTGGAACATCCTTTATTATTACTCTAATAAGTCGGCCCCGACTGGTGTAGTGGTGAGCGTGTTTGCCTCAACACCCAAGGGACACGGGTTCAAACCCGATCGAGGTCGGTAAATGTTTCAGCGGAGAAAAATTTGAAAAACATGCCTTCTTCTCGGATAAGGAAGTAAAATCGTGGGACCTCCAGATTGGACAAAATTCTAGTATGCGCATGCATATAAAGAAATGGCTGTATAACAGTTCTAGTCTAGGGAAATTCTGCCTTCCTAACCCTCAGCCGCAAAAACAAACAATTACTCTAATAATTCCTGGTTTCTAAACTTCTGGTATCTTTCAATAAAAGATCTTTGTTACTTTTGAATAATGCATGTTTTTAGATAGTTGATATCTATAAAGATAAAACATGTTGCAAGACTTTTGCATTCAGGGCAGTTAATAATGAAAAGACAAAAACCTTGAATTTGAAAAACAAAAGTTGTATTTATTCACTATTTTTTTTGCCTGGTTTCCTACCGATCAATGCTTTTTACAAAAAAGAAGAAACTAAATTAGAAAATTGGCGTTTTTAGCTTTTATGAATGTATAGTGCAACCTTATGCATGCACTTAAGCAAGTAGTTCATTAATTTGTTGCTCTTAATTATGACTTATTTATAGATCGATTAGTCATTAACAATTACGTTATAATTATGCAATTATATCTGGTTATATAAAGATTTGTTTTGCATTGCTGGTATATATAATATGGAACTTTTTAAGAAACTTGCAATGAAATTTTTAATCGGGCAGAAGTTTAAAATTACAATAAAATATTGAAATTAGTAAATTGTTAAGGAATTATGTATGAATCTATTGAAAATAAAATAAATGCCAACGTTACTCAGCTAGAACCTTTAATTCACTCATGTATATCTAAGAAAACAGGCGCGATAAAAATTTAATGAATTCATCATTTCTAGCAAAATAAAAGATTAATGCAGCACATCAAACTATTATATTTAAATTAATCACATTTAATAAAACAACAAAAAATGTGAAACCTTGTAAAGATCAAGTACCCTAAACGTTAGCTATTAGCAGTTCCAATTATTAATTCCAGACTGGTATGCTAAGAAAGTCTCGTGGTTAAATAAATAATTTCGGCAATTTTGAATGAATCTTATAATAGTAAATACTGATAGATAGTTTTTAAGATTGGAGCGTTATAAAATTCATCTACCAATTAAAACTGGAAAATGAATATATGCAAACATAATTTCCACCTACAGTGACCACGGATAATGCTTAGGTTAGAGTATATTTATTATTGCGTCACTTAATCCATGACCTCAACGAAGATCTTTTGCATAGTTTATAATTGGGTGTGGTTAAGATCATCCGGAACACCGGTGGGGGTTTTGCATATATATCCGAAGGGTTTTAAAGTCACCACTAATAGTGTGACATTAGGGCATTTGAAACATTCAACATGATCAAGGTAAGTCCTAATTTTTTTTATTGAACATTTCAATTTTTATTGTTTGCTTATTTTTGAAAATTTTTCTAAGATTGATTTACATTAAATTTTTATAATTTATTTTGTATCGTATTTATTAGCTTATTTTGATTAACTGATATAGCAACTATTACCTAAGTGGGATCTCGTTGTTTAATTAATTCTATCTAATGAATAATTATAAAATAATATCGTGATATAATAATAGTGTCAATAAACTTGTTAATTTAATAAATTTGCATTACAACTAATAAATAAATTAAACAGGTCGATAGGATCCTTGGATAAACATTGCCTTTTTATCGTTTAATTATTAAAATAAACACATTAATGACAATAAATTGTTCCAAATGACTTTAATGTTATTTTTAGTAGGTATGTTGTAGTCCATTATTTTATCTTTGATCAATAGATAATACATATGTTTCCCGAAATTATAAAGACAACTATATCACATATTTTTGTTGAAAGGAGAAGGTTAATTTATTAATATCATGATAATTTAGCATCAGAATAAATCATTTTTGTTTAAAAAAAATTTTTTTGACACAGTTCAGAGCTTTCATTTTAGCCTTTTTTGTACATCTTCTTAAAACAAAATAAAATAACATTTAGTAAAGCTGTCCCCGCATAAATAAACAACAAAGTAATACTTGATCAGTTTTCCATAATTCGATATTGGGGGGATATATAAGTATTAATTAATTAACAAGCTAGTCTTACACCAAGAAAAAAACAATTGTCATTTAAGTTGCTCAGATTATTTTATTAAGTTGGTCGAACGTTATCGCCTTAATTACTGGACATCTTCAAGACGTTGATTAAGTATATTTTGTCAGTTTCTACATTAGGACATCACTTGAAAGCTTAATTGGCCATGGATTAAAATTTGTCATTAGGTAAAATGGTAAAATAATTTAAATAAATAAATAACACGAAAACACAATTTTAACTTGCACAAGCACAGAATTATTACAGAAAGTTGAGCAGTACACGTTAAAATTATTTGTCACTTAAAATTATTAAAACAGTTGTATATAAATTTTCTTCTTTCGATTTTAATTTTTTGCGTTATTTGTTTTAAGTAGTTTAAATAGTTTTTTCTTATGGAGTTTATTTCAGAACTATTTAAAGTATTGCCTTTAAATAGTTATAAAATAAACTCCGTATGAGAAAATCATTTAAACTATTTAAAAAAATAAAATAAAAAATTAAAATCAACAAAAAAATTTATATACAAATAATTTATTTAATTGACCTACTTTACCATTTTACCTTTTGACAAATTTTAATCCATGGCCAATTAAGCTTTCAAGTGATGTCCTAATGTATAAATTGACAAAATATACTTAAACCAAAGTCCCAAAGATGCCCAGTAATTAGGGTGAAAATGTTCGACCAACTTAATAAAATTGTTTTTTCTTGGGGTAAGACTAGTTTGTTAATTAATTAATAACAAAGTAATAATTTATTTACTAGGTGAACTGAAACATGACCTGCACGATCTATTTCTGAACTATAAACTTGTATAATTATTTGTTGTTCTTGAATTAAAGTGTATGCTATTTTTAATTAAACGCTGTGTATCAAACGGTGCATTTATTATCGGAGAAATTTTAATCGCAGTAAAAAAATTGTAACTAAACAATGGAAAGGTATGATTAATGTTAGTCACTTAATAATAGCTACTGAGTCTCGTCCTACGTATTCAAATCATTATTGTACAGTTCTATTGTCTACAAATTATGATATTACTCCTAAATGTTGAAAGATGAATAAAATTTATAAACAGTCTATTAAAGTGTAGGAGACTTAAGCAATTAACAAGGTGTAATTATTTAATTGCTCAGTTCTCTTTTAAACAATTTTGGGATAATTTATTCAAAATTTCATTAAAATGCTTCGTGTCCTTTTAAAAACCATTTATTCCTTTTGCAAGTATTTTGTAATATATAAATTACTGTATTGATAGCAACGTCATTGAAAAATCCATGAAAGCTGAGAAACTGGTGCCAATAAAAATAATGTTGAATGAGATCTGGCAGAAGTTACCAATATTTTGCTGATACCAATTTCCCTCCAAATTTTCAAACATTTTGTCGTAAATTGTTGGATTTCAAATCGGTATCTTTTTCAGTAGACAGCTATTAAATTCGCTTATAGGTTTGAAACAATTAATGCAAAAATAAATTTTCATAGAATATAAATTAATTAAACTTCGAGAACTAACAAAAAGAATATCTAGAATACATTCATGATACTATTAAACAGTTTACGGTGACATTTATGTACACACATATACAGCGAGATCGTTAATGCATGTCAAGAAAAAGATTCCTTCCATAGCTAGTGATATCAAAATCTTTGGTTAATTTTGTAATAACGATTGTCACCAGAATTGTTTCTATAGCGATAAAACAAAGTTTAATTTAAGTGTGTTTCGTGCAAATTAGCCCTTAGTGTAACATCCATAACAAAATCCGATACATTAAAATAATTAAATTTAAATTTTCCCGCCAATTATAAGACGTGTTTCTACAAATAAATTAAATTTAAACTTTCAAAACATTAATGTTCAAGTTATGCTGCTTTCAAAAATAGGACTCCAAAATAAATTGAATTTCTTGAATGAAACACATATGCATTGCATGATATGTCAAATGTCAGTTTAATACTGATTTATAATGGCGAAAAAATATCATTTAAACTTGCAATAATGATTTCACTATTATTACAAAGAAAAATTATTAAAATACTATAATGGGAAGTTTTGTAATAAAACAATACATTAGTTGTCTTCTATGTGGTATGTGCAATTTGCAATTAAATTTAGATACATTTATGGCACTAGATGCAGATTACTCATTACTACAAATTGGATTCCACTTTTCAGAAATATTTTGAAAACATGCCACAGTTATCTTACAGATACTTAGACTTAGCAGCCTACGTTTATTTTACCATTTTTTAAAGGTATGTTATAATTCTAGTTCGGCAAAACGCATTATTTTATTTCAAATAAACTTATCCTATGTAAATCTATTAACGAAATGTCAAATCTGCATGAGAAATAGATATTAAACATTATTAGTACAAATGCGATAGTTTCGTAGTATATAGTATACTTGCGTGAAATAGTAACAACCAAAACCAAATGGTACCTTCATGATTTACAATTTAAGCAAAATTTGCTAATTTCACTTTGTCGTTATTAAGACTTTGTGATATAGGGCGCGTTTCGAAATTCAACATAAGATGCAACCACTCAATAGTTACGTCATCTGTATGATTGTGATATACATCAGAAATTTAGGAACGATTTTGATTAATGTGTCGTGGTATTCAAGCACATTGTTTGTAATTCATAACTAAAAAATTTTAAAAGTCAAGCTATTTTTTGAACCAATCGAAAGTCACAAAATACCCATATTTTAAGCACTCATGATCACTAATTTAATTTTATATAGATATCTTTTAAGCGGGAACAGCTGTTTTCTTCCACCATTAATCCATCAGATACACCAAGTGCAAAGCATAATGGAACTGATGCGGCATCAAGTTATTACACCATTAATTTTGGAACGGTATATTGGTATACACGATTGCAACATGTTGAATTTTGAAACAAAATAATGGAATTGTGATGTCGACGTTGGCGCAACTCTTGAACTCCGAAACGCGCCCATATTAATTCCCGTTATCCTCCTGGATTCTATTGAAGCGACCATTTCGCTATGCCTACTAAAATTTATTCGAGGAGTTTTTGCGTGCCAAACATCGCATTATTATTGAAAAATCGCCACTCCAACTGAGTTCGAACTCGCGTCCTTTTGGAATAGAGGCAACATCTCAACCACTGGGTCATCAAGGCTGACAATTTCGTTCAAAATTTATTTTTCGTTAATTAAGCGTACTTTACAGAAAACAAATCGGTGTTGCTTTAAATATAATTTTAATGGGCATTGCTTTAATTTACAGACAAGGTCGGCAATTTTAATGAATTAAATTTGTTCCTACACAATTCTTGATACTAGTATATGTCTCCTAAAACATATTTTGTTTTCAGATTGTATTTTTCTGTTTGTGCGCATTCGCCGTTGCTTTACCACCATTCAGAGGCCTTTACCAGTCGCCATTCCAGCGGCCTCAATCCTCTAATGTACCTAACGTTAAAATTCTTAACGAAGCAAGTGAAGTACGTCCTAATGGCTTCAGTTACAGGTAATGAGAGAAATAAAAAATTGCTTTTTATGAAAAGTCAATTATTTTAGGCCTGAACTATTTAAATCAATATTAGTTAATTAGGAACATTGCAAGGTTGTGATTAAAAGCTGTTTTGAGTAATACTCAGTTTCGGTTTGTGACGAAAATATGAATTAACGTTTAGCCAAATTTTAAAATATTAGAAAACTTCTATTTTTAAAAAAATAATATATTGCACGCGATTATAATTGCAGATAATGCAGTGCTAGTTTCTAATTCTACCTCTACAAAAACTTAGATTAAGAGAAACATTTTATGAAATTTCACAATTATGGTTGCTTAATTGATTACTTGCACAAACGTAGTCGTATTTATTAATTTTAATCCTAAAATAAGTAAATGTATTATGGAAAAGATTTTACGAAGTTTCAGAAATACGATGAATTTAAGGTATCAGTTTAGAAAAATACAAAGTCAGCGTTATTTGCAATGTCTGCAACTAACAACATTTATGTTTCAGTTATGCCACTGGTGATGGTCAGCAGGTGCAGGCTCAAGGTTCTCTAAGAGGCAGTGAAGCTAGTAAAGAATTGCAAGCTATCCAAGGATCATATTCATACACCTCTCCTGAAGGTGTACCTATTGTTGTAAATTATGTTGCTGATGAAAACGGATTCCATGCCCAAGGAAGTCATATACCACAAATTCCAGAAGCAATAGCTAAATCTCTTCTTGTCAATGAACAACAAGAAAGACGGCAACAGTTTCCACAACGGCAACCACAATATGGACCATATCAACCTCAGTATAAATCATATAAATCCTATTAAGGATCAGTTTTATAAAAAGCACAATGAGATCATGTACGGTAACTCACATAAGGCCAGTAAATTTTGTTCAAAAGAAAAGTTATTGCTATTATAATTTAATATTATACACACTTTTTTGTTTTGTTTTTGTTAAAATAACTGCTGGTATTCCTTTTATATTTCTGTAATAATTACGAAAAAATAAAATTTAATGACGAAATTATTTTTTATTTGTCATTTATTAGCAATAAAGCAAGTGTTTTCGGCAATATTCCACATAATCACTAGAATTGCAAAAAATGCTGAGGTATAAATATAAACAGTTTTACAAAAGTTTTATGTATCGAAATTCTAAATCAACTTACCAGAAAATTTGTTATTCATTGAACTTAACTACACTTTGTAAGTTTGTAACGGAAGTAAAGCTATTCCATGCCAATTTGTTTAAGAGTTAAAATCGGCCCTCAAGAATCGAAAAAATTTCTGTTATCATCTATAACTTTTGAAGAAAGCATGATAAGAGAAAAAATAGTAACCACATATCCGTTTCTATTAGTAATTTTGCTAACAGCAGAAAAACTATTCCTTGGTGTATTTGCCTAGTTTCGTTTAACCTTACAATACGTGAGTTAATTTTGTGTTTTGCACATGATAATAGGATCTAATTTTACTGATAATGAAACCCAAATTATAGAATTCAAAATAATAATTTAAAAAAACCCTATCTCGATATTTGGTGAAACGTGGAATAACCATTTTTTGTTATTTCTTTATAAAAATTATCTAATTTTTTCTTAAATTTATATCATTTTTTATTTTATCTATATCAGTTCTCGATGCTCGCATGTGTGTACATACCTTTTCGTCGCTTTATATGCTTTACAGAAATGATATGTATTAAAGTATTTTTTATGAACAAAGGTTTTCTACATTAAACACACTCTGCGTCCTGTGTTACCGTATAATATACAAATAGCTTCAAAATTTTTTTTTTATAAATATCAACTTTTGTAGCACGCTTTATAAACGGATTATGAATAACCAAATTAAATTTAATAGTTGTTTCTAAATGTAAATTTACTCCATAATTATCACCTTTATGACAATGTCAACCCTCATGTTACACTAGCATTAGACCATCAGCATCGATGGTCGCTTTTGGGATGGTAGAGTACGTAATAGAGCCCTTGGTACCCATTTATTCTATGGTCCATTAACTGGAGTGCGTTATTTAGTGTTTCTACAAAATGACTTCCAGTTGTTCCTAGATTACCTGCCTCTTGATGTTTTGAGACGAATAAGGTTTCAATACAACGGAATTCCGGCGTATAATAGTGCCGTTGTCAGAAATTATTTGGACGCAGAATTTGAAAGACAACGGTTTCGGCATGAAGGTGCATGTCTTTGATCAGCCAAGTCCCCAGATCTTACAAAATTAGATTTTTTTGTTTGGGGTTATGTAAATAATAAAGTTTATGGAACAGAGGTGATTACTAGAGACAGAGTAAAGTTTACTTTCCATAGCATTCAGAAAATATGTATATTTATTTACTACATTTCTCGAAATTGAGTACTAATAATCCTGGGTAAGTAACAGTAGAGATACCATACTACTTGTTATCCGTTTATTGTTTTTGTTAGTCTAAATACCACAGATTCGAGGATCTGGGACGTATTTGTCCCATTAGTATACCAAGATGGGTCAATGTTTCCCATTAGTATACAATCTTTGTTGTTTTCAGAAAATGCGCTTTACGAAAGAAAGGAATTCAACAATTGAATCAGATGTAGATAGTGGATGGGAATGTCTTGAAAATGAGCATTCTGATTTGAAACATCCAAAGCAATTGCAAATTCTTGGAAAAAAACAGATAATTTTCTACTAGCACTGACGATAACTCAAAATATACATGCGACGCTTGTTTCTCTGTTCTTCCAACCCTGAAAGTAGCGAAGAAGATGACATACTTCAAAATAATCCTCCCTCCAATCCGCCTGCTGACAAACATGATCTTATTGTGTGGGACACGATATAGATGATCAGTTTGTTGTACCATTTTAGCTAATTTGAATAGGAGTTTGTCGCAGTTAGACATTTTTTTGCAACTATTTCCAACGAGTTTGCTCCAATATAATGCCTAGTGCACAAATCGGCGCCTCAAAATCTTATAATAAGCGGCAAATAGAAAGGAGAGGCACATGGGTGCACATGAAATAACTATTCTCGTAGGTTGTTATTTTACAATGACCTACAACAAGGTACCTGCAATAAATTATTAGTGTAATAAGCTGTATTACATTGAAGACATGTAGTCTGCATCAAAAAAAACTTATGCTCATGTGAGATCAGAAAGTAGCCGTCGATCAATTGATGAATCTATTGCTAAGTTCAAGAGTAGATCATCCCTAAAACAATATTTAACCCTAAAAACCATCAAACATCGCACGAAAATCTCGGAACGGTGTGGTTCAGGAACAGGATATGTGTATGATTTTGATATATACAGGGTGTTTCTATTATCGCCGGCACGGTCAGTGGAGTGGTACCCTACACTAAAAACTAAGTAAAAAGTACCTATACGATTTTTTTATTTCTTCCAAAATTTTGGGAGTTATTGTTGGTAGAAAAAAAATTACCGAACAACTTAAAAGTAATTAGCTGAAACTAAGTAAAAAATTCCTATTATGGGTTTTCTACTTGACTCATATTTATGAAGTTATCCCACATTACCAAATAGGCTGACAGTTGCTACATTGTTTGGGTAAATGATGGTACGATAAGTAAAAACGTGCATAAGTGTGAATAAAACTGTAATTTTTAACAAAATCTAACAACGAATATAGGAAGGGACAAGCGGGAGGCTAACCGGCAAATGGTCGGCGTCCGGTGGACTCCTATTTTTCCCCAGTTATACTCAGGTTTCGCTTCTGTGTAGATGTATCAGTTGTTACCTATTTTAGTTGTCATAATATTTTTATTTTCGTAATTTGTATTTAAAGAAATGCCTATTTTATTATTAGTGATGAATTAAATTTATCATGAGTTCCTCCACGAATTCTTGTTTTATGTGACAGTAGTAGCGGTGACGTTGTGAAAGTGTACGAGGTGTGGCAATTAAATAACATTGTTAGAATTAATTTTTGATAAATATTGGTTGATAAATATTAATTACGAAAAATGGGTGGAAATGATACGAATAGAGAATAATACATGTTGATGGCATTAGTAGCTAGTGAAAATCAAGCAGGACCAGCAGCGCGTTTATATGGTGAACGGTTTCCGCAACGGCAACACCCTAATGCAAACGTATTGAGAGAATTAGAGGATCGCATTTTATTTTACGGTACAGTTGCGATACCACGTCGATAAATGCGGTACGTCCACGTCTCCATAACGATGCAGCTATCCACTTAATCACAGACAATCCATCATGAAGTACACGAAGCGTCGGCCTGGAATTGCGTATAAACCACATCGGTGCCTGGCGTGCCTTAAAGAGTAACCAGCAGCATCCTTATCATTACATAAGCGTGCAACACTTACAAGAAGGAGAAGATGTAGCTCGACGTAGATTTTGTCATTGGTCTGAAAACGATTATTTTAAAAATTTTTTATGGACGGACGAAAGTTTATTTACACGTGAAGGTATTTTTAATCTCCACAACGAATACATTTTGGTTGTTGAAAATGCCTAGGTGACGAGAAATGGGAGTCATTAACATCGTTTCAACTTGAATGTGTGCGGTGGATTACTAAATGGTCGTGCGGTAAATTATCTTTAATGCTTTGTTTTATACAATTAACGCTCTCATTGTTTCTTTGCAGTTTATTCATATTTTACCAAACCGTCTAACTGGCGAGCTTTATTTGCAATTTCTTGAGGAACACCTCCTCGATATCCTGGATGATGTTCCTTTGAATGTTCGACAAAATTAGATATCTATGCATAATGGAGCTGGCCCTCATTTCGCATTAAATGTACGAGAGTGCCTCAGCAACACATTTCCCACCCATTGGATTGTCAGAGGCGGTCCCATCACGCTCACCCGGCTTGGCCCTATACGATTTTTTTTGAGGAATTACTTGAAGGCGTTAGTTTACAGAACACCAGTGGTTGACTTAAATGAACTGCAAGTACGGATATTTCAAGCAGCACATCAAATAACGCCGGAAATTGTAAATAACGCGCTTCATGAAGGGCAATACCGTACTGTGGCTTGTTTAGCAAAATATGGTGGACACTTTCAAGATTTGTTGAATTAAGAATTTGCTTAGTTTACTTTTAACCGCTAATTACTTTTAAGTTGTTCGTTGTTCAGACCAAAATAAACGCTTTTTACGTGTCTATTGTGTATCGGTAATTGTTTTTCTACCAACAATAATGTGTTAATTATGCGTGAAATAAAAAAATTGCGTAGGAACTTTTTATTTAGTTTTTAGTGTAGACTACCATCTCACTGTCCGTATCCGCGAATATAGAAACACCCTGTATTCGAGAAAAGGGAGTGAAGTTAATGAAGGCAGTTTAGGTGGATGAGTTGTCAAAAAGCTGGCTTCTACGGTGAAAGAATCGAACGTGTCTTTTTGCTTTAATCAATTTTTTACGTCGGTTTATTTGTTAGATACCGTTCCATTCGCAGCAATCATCGGGACATGCATTTGAATAAGAAAAAATATGACCAGTGATTATATAGATCTTTTAAATATTCATCAGGTTTTTCCATTGACAAACAAAATTGTAAACAGGGGCCTTTATTTTGATCTGTAAGTATCGGTTACAATTTGATGGTATTCTCTTTATATGGTAACTTTCCTTGTATCTTCGTAAAAGGGTCGATTTAGGGACATTGATAATATATAATAAACTGCGAATTGTACCTCATTCAGTGGAATATTTTTAACACTATTTAAATGATCCGAATAATCTTCATGTTTTCGACTACATCTTTTTATTTGATGACACATCCGCAGACATTTTTTCCTTCATCATATTGGTTTTTTAGCTTTTTACCAAATTCAAGAAGCAGTTAAGCGAGAAATTTCAAATTTACCTGTCATTTCCAGTAACGCATTTTAATTTATTCCCCTTTCTGGTACATTGCAGTAAAAATTGTTAGGCAGCTAAATACTTCACTTGTTATTCCTTTTTGGGAAAGAAATGTTTCAGACATTCAAAGTTGGTTTATTTAAGGGATAACAGATGTAATAAAACTTTCCATTACACCCAACGCTCTTTAGTAATATACAAAATAGTTAATTTTATTTATGTTCGTACTTAGAAATCTATAATTTTTTATAGATATGCATAATGAGTAGTTTTTTAAATATATACCATACTTTGGAACATAACGTAATAAAATAGATTTTAGATTTATTGCAAAATTTAAATCGAGGTGAATTGCATTTATTTCACTTTCTGCCGTTTTTCTTTTAAAAATTTGTTGTTGACTTTTGTGTAATTAGATGTATCTAAACTTAAATGAATAAATGGGGGTTTGATAATAAATAATAAATATATTTCTAAATATTTATTTTCATGACATCATGCTATTAAAATAATAACTTGTGTAAACGTATGTATTTCAGATATTTTCTCTTTTTTTCAAAAAGGACTCTGTTTGACTGCGCTACGTTATTAATCAACGTCGTTAATTCAAAATATTTATGCATTTTTTTGTTGCAACAGTTCAAAATCACCCTGTATATAAGAACAAAATTTAATACAATAGAGTCATTTATTGTATTAATGCTGAAGTCGAGCGAATAATTAAAGAATTTCAGTTTCACAACCCAAATTGTTAAATAATTACAGTTTACGCATTCGAGGTGTACATTAGCACAATTAGGAGCTAAAATACGTGATATATTAATACTACTACTACTACCTATCACCCTATTCCCTTAGTGGGGTAGGCAAAACCCAATAAAGCCTCCACCTTCACAACCACTGCATGCACCCATACACCAACCCTTCTCACTACCACCGCCCTTCACCTAAACCCCCAGCACACTACAGTATCCCACCAGCCCACTATTACCTACCAATCCTATCATTACTATCACCCATTCACTATTTTTCTCCATTCCTTTCTGTCCTTACATACTTCTTTTGCTTCCATTAAATTCATACAACGTTTTTGGCAAGCT
>JAHWXV010417647.1:0-10322 GCA_024586415.1 Phrixothrix hirtus
AATACGAAATTTAAAGCATTATTCACGGTTTTTTCCCGACGAAAAAAAATCAAGCATAATTCCCGAAACGCAAGAAATTCCCGACCGCTGGACACCCTGCACCCTGTATGTTATACATACACGGGTGACGACTTCTGTACACTTTTTTAAATATTTATTTATTGCGTCACCAGAAATTAACGTCTGAAACATATTTGAACATGCACATGAGTATTTCTGAACACAACATACATCGAACCCTTTCGGATTAAAACGATCTAAGCAAAATTCGGGAACTTTATACATGGAAATTGCAGCTCTTCGGGTCATTGAATACAAAATCCCGAATTTTCGGGATACTGAAGGATATTTGAAATATTAGACAAAATAAAGATGTGTTTTAAATCACTGATATGAAGAAACAATGTTTATAACAAATTTGGTTCAGAAGGAAATAAATTATAAACTTGTTTACGCGACACGAAAACCTTGAAATATTTTACACGTTTAAAATATTATAAAAAAAAAGAGGCAATGCTTGAATGGAACCGTTTTCTATTTAATTTTGAATTTATTAGACTGAAGCATTTAATTTGACATGATATGGTAATACAAGGTACTATCAATTACTTAGGTGAAAGCAGTCACAGTTGTATTGTTTTATAAAACACGATTTAGCAGGCTTCCATCATATATAAAGAACAAGTTGTTTTAATTGCTCTCTATGCAAACGTATTTGGTGCACATTATCACAAGAATGGATCGCGAACAATGCGCGTGAAAATCCAATTTTATCCTGAACTTGAAAAAGATCCAAAAAAACGCATAAAATGCTAAATGTGACTTATGGGGATGCGGCAATAACCTTCAAAACTGCGCGTTCGAAAAGAATTTGAATTTAATGATTATGAGAAATGATCTCGACTCTCCGCTATTCTATTTTATGCACAGGTCGAAACATTGTAAAAGTGAATAAAATGGTTTGATCAAACAGAAGATGTATTTAAGAAATAAACAAGTGAGTGCCAAGTTTCATCCACATAATGTTGACATTAGCGCAAAAACAAAGACTTATGTTGATTTTGTTAGAACTGCATGAGGTTCACAACTTTTTGTGAGTAATACAACCGGTGATGATTCAAAGCTTTGGGTGAAAAACATCAAGGTCACCTCTACCCTCACAAAGCAAGACGAAATCCAATAACTTGGCGATGTCGACTTTTTACTAAAATATTTGCGGAACGATGTGCGCCGATAAAAAACGGCAGTGAACGAGCGTGTACGAAGTTAACCCTGCACCTTTTGAATTAGTTAATTTCAAGAATTGTGATAAAGTGTGCTCGAATATTATGACCATAATATGAGGAATGCGTTAAAAATCGAAAAAAATATAGTTTAGACCAGCTCCCCACTTTGCATATTTCGCAATTTTCTCAATTGTACTAAGTTGTGCTAGATTATGCTAAAGTGGTATTTCGAAAAAATAATTTACTAGAAAAAATTACGCTCAACAAACATTATCGATGATATAGGAATGTCATATAATTAGATATCGGAGTTGTACTAGCGTAGCACAACTCGGCACAATCGCCACTTTTTCCAGCACAACGGTATAAAGGACACTATTCTTGAGCGCGGCCGTTCGCAACCGCATCTGACGTCCAAATTTCGATGTTATGACAACCCTATGACCACCAAATTGCATATCAGAGTTATGATAGCGTAGTACAATTCAGCACAATCTCCAATTTCACCAGCACAACAATATAAAGGAAACTTTACTCTTGAGCACGGTCGTTCGCAATCGCATTCCATGTCCAAATTTCGACGTTCTGACGATCCGATGACCACCAAATTGTATAGCCGAGTTGTGCTAGGGTAGCACAACGCAGATATGAAATTTGGATATAGATATTTGGACATTGAATGTCATTGCGAACGACCGCGTTTATATTGTTATGCTGACAAAATTGGCGATTGTGCTGAGTTGTGCTAGCGTAGCACAACTCATATATGCAATTTGATGGTCGTGGAATCGTCAGAACATCGCAATTTGGGCAAAGAACATGGTTGCGAATGGCCGCGCTCAAAAGTAAAATGCCCTTTACATCGTTGTTCAAGTGAAATTGGGGATTGTACCGAGTTATGTTATGCTAGCACAACTCATATATGAAAATTGATTGTCGTTGAATCGTTAGAAAATCGAAATTTGTGCAGAGAATATGGTTCCGAATGACCACGCTCAAAAGTAAAGTGTCCTTTACATCGATGTTCTAGTGAAATTGGCGATTGTGCTGAGTTGTGCTACGCATGTACAACCGATATATGCAATTTGATGGTCGTGGAATCGTCAGAACATCGCAATTTGGGCAAAGAACATGGTTGGGAATGACCGCGCTCAAAAGTAAAGTGCCCTTTATATCGTTGTTCTAGTGAAATTGGGGATTGTGCTGAGTTGTGTTGCGCTAGCACAACTCATATATGCAATCTGATGGTCGTGGAATCGTCAGAACATCGAAATTTGGGCAAAGAACATGGTTGCGAATGGCCGCGCTCAAAAGTAAAATGCCCTTTATATCGTTGTTCAAGTGAAATTGGGGATTTTGCTGAGTAGTGTTACGCTAGCACAACTCATATATGTAATCTGATGGTCGTGGAATCGTCAGAACATTGAAATTTGGACATAGAATGCCGTTGCGAACGGCGGCGCTCAATAAAAAAGTGCCCTTTATATCGTTGTTCTAGTGAAATTGGGGATTGTGATGAGTTGTACTACGCTAGCACAACTCATATATGCAATTTGATGGTCGCGGAATCGTCAGAACATCGAAATTTGGGCAAAGGACATGGTTGCGAATTGCCGCGCTCAAAAGTAAAATGCCCTTTATATCGTTGTTCAAGTGAAATTGGGGATTGTGCTGAGTTGTGTTACGCTAGCACAACTCATATATATAATCTGATGGTCGTGGAATCGTCAGAACATCGAAGTTTGGACATAGAATATGGTTGCTAATGACAACGCTCAAAAGTAAAGTATGCTTTATATCGTTGAGCTACTGAAATTGGGAATTGTGATGACATGTGCTACGCTAGCACAACTCATATATGCAATTTGATGGTCGTGGAATTGTCAGAACATCGAAATTTGGGCAAGGAATATGGTTGCGAATGGCCGAGCTCAAGTATAGCGCCCTTTATATCGTTGTTCAAGTGAAATTTGCGATTGCGCTGAGTTGTGTTACGCTAGCACAATTCATATATGAAATTTGATTGTCGTGGAATCGTCAGAACATCGAAATTTGGGCATAGAATATGGTTGCTAATGACCTCGCTCAAAAGTAAAGTACCCTTTATATCGTTGATCTAGTGAATTTGGGAATTGTGCTGAGTTGTGTTACGCTAGCACAACTCATATATGCAATTTGATTGTCGTGGAATATTCAGAACATCGAAATTTGGGCATCGAATATGGTTGCTAATGACCGCGCTCAAAAGTACAATGCCCTTTATATCGTTGTTCTAGTGCAATTGGCGATTGTGCTGAGTTGTGCGACATTATCATAACTCATATATGCAATTTGATTGTCGTGGAATCTTCAGAACATCGAAATTTGGGCAAGGAATATGGTTGCGAATCACCGCGCTCAAAAGTAAAGTGTCCTTTATATCGTCGTTCTAGTGAAATTGGGGATTGTGCTGAGTTGTGCTATGTTAGCACAACATGTTAGTTCTTGATAGTTCTCACTATATAAGCGTTAGTTCTTCAAAAATAAACAAAATACAGCAAAATATTTAGACAGGATATCTTTAGGGTTACTTCCCACTATTCGTGAATCAATTTTCTTGACTAAAAATAGAAATACTAGGGTAGTTCTTAATAGTTCTTACTAAATAAGCGTTAGTTCCGCAAAAATAAATATACTCTAGCAAAATATTTGGGCAGGCTAACTTCCCCATTGCCTGACCACTATCGCCAAGTTAACTTTTTATAAGTGAAAACTGCAATAGCAGGTTAGTTCCTCATAGTTCACACCATATAAGTGTTAGTTCCGCAAAAATAACTAAAACATTGCAAAATAATTGGACAGACTGACTTCCGCATTACCTTCCTATCTGGCTACATTAGTGTTTTTTGCGTAAAAATAGCAATATCACGTTAGTACTTGATAATTCTCACTATATAAGCGTTAGTTCTTCAAAAATAAACAAAATACAGCAAAATACTTAGGCGGGCTAACTTCCCCATTGCCTGCCCACTATCTCGAAGAAGTTAACGTTTTATAACTAAAAACTGCAATGGCAGGTTAGTCCTTGATAGTTCTCAGCATGTAAGCGTTAGTTCCGCAAACATAAACAAAATATAGCAAAACCATTGGACAGACTGGCTTCTGCATTACCTTCCAATGTGGCCAAATCAATGTTTTTTGAATAAAAATAGAAATATCACGTTAGTGCTTGATATTTCTCACTATATAAGCGTTAGTTCCTCAAAAATAAACAAAATACAGCAAAATATTTAGGCGGGCTAACTTCCCCATTGCCTGCCCACTATCTCGAAGTTAACGTTTTATAACTAAAAACTACAATGGCAGGTTAGTTCTTGATAGTTCTCAGCATGTAAGCGTTAGTTCCGCAAAAATAAACAAAATACAGTAAAACCATTGGACAGACTGGCTTCTGCATTACCTTCCAATGTGGCCAAATCAATGTTTTTTGAATATAAATAGAAATATCACATTAGATCTTGATGATATAAGCGTTACTTCCGCAAAAATAAACAAAATAACGCAAAATATTTAGACAGGATATCGTTAGCGTTACTTCGCACTATCGCTAAATTAATTTTATGGACTAAAAATAGAAATACCACTTTATTCTTAATAGTTCTTGTAAAATAAGAATTAGTTCCGCAGAAATAAATATCCTCTATCAAATTATTTGGGCGGGCTAACTTCCCCATTGCCTGACTACAATCGCTAAGTTAACGTTTTATAATTAAAAACTGCAATGCCAGGTAAATTGTTGATAGTTCACAGCATGCAACCATTAGTTCCGCAAAATATCCAAAATATAGAAAAATAATTGCACAGACCGACTTCGCATTACCTGTTAATGTGGCTAAATTAAAGTTTTTTGAATAAAAATAAAAATATCACATTAGCTTTTGATGATATAAGCGTTGGTTCCGCAAAAATAAACAAAATACATTAAAATATTTAGACAGGTTATCTTTAGGGTTACTTCCCACTATTCCTAAAATAATTGTTTTAACTAAAAATAGAAATACTAAGGTAGTTCTTGATAATTCTTGCCAAATAAGCATGAGTTCCGCAAAAATAAATATACTCTAGCAAAATATTTGGCAAGGGTAACTTTTCCATTGCCTGACCAATGTCGCCAAGTTAACGTTTTATAACCAAAAACTGCAATGGCAGGTTAGTCCCTGATAGTTCTCAGTATATAAGCGGTAGTTCCGCAAAAATAACTAAAATATATAGCAAAATAATTGGACAGTCTGACTTCCCCATACCTTCCAATGTGGCTAAATTAGTGTTTTTTGAGTAAAAATAGAAATATCACGTTAGTTCTTGATAATTCTCGCTATACAAGCGTTAGTTCCGCAAACAAACAAATTATAGTAAATTATTTGGGCAAGCTAACTACCCCGTTGCCTGCCTACTATTGCCAAGTTAATGATTTATAACAAAAACTGCAATGGTAGGTTAGTTCCTGATAGTTCTCAGCATACAAGTGTTAGTTCCGCAAAAATAATCAAAATATAGTCAAATACTTGGACAGATTGGCTTCCGCATTACCTCCCAATGTGGCTAAATTAGTGTCTTTTGAGTAAAAATAGAAATACCACGTTAGTTCGTAATAGTTCTTGCTAAATAAGTGCTGGTTCTGCAAAAATTACCAAATTATAGCAAAACCTTTGGGCAGGCCATCTCCCGTAATACTGCTTACTGTCGCCAAATTAATTTTTTTTAACTAAAAATAGAAATATCACCCTAATTCTTGATGGTTCTGGCTACATAAGTAATAGTTCCGCAAAAGTAAATAAAACAGCAAAAATTGAGAGATTAGTCAATCTTCTCCATTAAGCAAAAATCTATGCAAAAAAGGTATACTGTTGTTAATTTCTGTTAGTTTTCATACTAATGTCGCTAGTTTTGATACAAAATAGTTTTTTTTATTCAAAAATACTTTCGCACAGCACAAAACACATATTATTTGTATATTAAAATTTATCCCAACCGTAAAGTATTTAACATGAACTTATTAGTTTCTATTTTTGCGGAACTAACGCTTATATGCTGAAAACTACTTAGAACTAACATGCAATTGTAGTTTTGAGTTAGAAAAACATGGACTTGGCGATAGACGGCAGGCAATGGGAAAGTTAGCCTGCCCAAATATTTTGCTATAATTTGTTTTTGTTTGAGAACTATCAAGAACTAAAATGGTATTTCTGCTTTTAGTTATAAAACATTAACTTGGTGATTGTGGGCAGGCAATGGGGAGGTTAGCCTGCCCAAATATTTTGCTATAATTTGTTTTTGTTGACGGAACTAACGCTTATATGCTAAGAACTATGAAGAACTAACATGCCATTGTAGTTTTGAGTTAGAAAAACATGGACTTGGCGATAGACGGCAGGCAATGGGGAAGTTATCCGGCCCAAATATTTTGCTATAGTTTGTTTTTGTTTGCGGAACTAATGCTTATATTTTGAGAACTATCAAGAACTAAAACGGTATTTCTGCTTTTAGTTATAAAACATTAACTTGGTGATTGTGGGCAGGCAATGGGAAAGTTACCCTGCCCAAATATTTTGTTATAATTTGTTTTTATTTGCGGAACTAACGCTTATATTTTGAGAACTATCAAGAACTAACATGCTATTGTAGTTTTTAGTTAAAAAACATGAACTAGGCGATAGTGGGCAGGCAATGAGGAAGTTAGCCTGCCCAAATATTTTGCTATAATCTGTTTTTGTTGGCGGAACTAACGCTTATATGCTAAGAACTATGAAGCCCTAATATGCTATTGTAGTTTTGAGTTAAAAACATGAACTAGACGATAGTGGGCAGGCAATGGGAAAGTTAGCTTGCCCAAATATTTGTCTGTAAATTGTTCATCTTTGTGGAACCAACGCTTATATAGTGAGAGCTATTAAGAACTAAAACAGTATGTCTGCTTTTAGTTGAAATACATGAACTTGGTGATAGTGGGCAAGCAATGGGGAAGTTAGCCTGTCCAAATATTTTGCTATAATTTGTTTTTGTTGGTGGAATTAAAACTTACATACTAAGAACTATGAAGGTAATGCGGAAGCCAGTCTGTCCAATTGTTTTGCTATATTTTGGTTATTTTTGCGAAGCTAACGCTTATATTCTTAGAACTATCAGAAACTAACGTGCTATTGTAGTTTTGAGTTAAAAAACATGAACTTGGCGATAGTGGGCAGGCAATGGGGAAGTTAGCCTGCCCAAATATTTTGCTATAATTTGTTTTTGTTTGTGGAACTAACGCTTATATTCTTAGAACTATCAGGAAATAACATGCTATTGTAGTTTTGAGTTAAAAGCATGAACTTGGCGATAGTGGGCAGGCAGTGGGGAAGTTAGCCTGCCCAAATATTTTGCTATAATTTGTTTCTGTTTGCGGAACTAACGCTTATATTCTTAGAACTATCAGGAACTAACATGCTATTGTAGTTTTGAGTTAAAAAACATGCACTTGGCGATAGTAGGCAGGCAATGGCGAAGTTAGCCTGCCCAATATTTTGCTATAATTTGTTTTTGTTTGCGGAACTAACGCTTATATTCTTAGAACTATCAAGAACTAACATGCTATTGTAGTTTTGAGTTAAAAAACATGAACTTGGCGATAGTGGGCAGGCAATGGCGAAGTTAGCCTGCCCAAATATTTTGCTATAATTTGTTCATGTTTGTGGAACCAACGCTTATATAGTGAGAACTTTCAAGAACTAAGATGGTATTTCTGCTTTTAGTTAAAAAACATTAAGTTCGTGATAGTGGGCAGGCAATGGGGAACTTAGCCTGCCCAAGTTGTTGTTAAAAAAATATATCGGTTGATTGGAACTAACGTCAGAAATAGAAGAACTAACGTGAACTAACGAAGAACTAAGGATTGGTATGTATTTGAAGTCACATTTTTGGGGTGGGCATGCTACATTTTTTGTGCTCGACAATGAAGTCAATAATATCCCTGGCAACGAATAAACTCCAGCAGCCAAGAGGACTTTACACAGTTTTTTCTGTATCTTTTGTTTCATGTTGCAGGGTCTTGTTCTTACATTTTGAGGACAATGCTTCTACCATTGCGTTCCATTTTTACCAATATAGCAGACAATTTTTGGACGTCTTCAGAAAAACTTGCTTTTTTGTGTCCCTCTCTAGACGTAAAAGCCTTTTCTGTTCTTTTTCGAAATCCATTTCTGACTATGAAGGGTAAGATTAATGCTAAGTACAAACAATGTCTTATACAAACTACAAGCAAAAACAATAAGCAAAAACTTTAACCAAAATCATTAGGTCGGACAAAGAATCACTGAACATGCACCGCGCTAAACTCATCATCAAACAGCAAGCCCTATACAAATTTACACGTTATGCACAATGCTTTTATATGCTTAAAATCGTCACACCTGTGCGCAATCGCTTATTCTGGAAATACGAGTGACAAATCACATTTTTTTGAAACATACTTTACTCTATTAAGTATTTTGAAATTGCGCGCAATTATGTAGAAATGTGTTAAGGTGATCAAGATTTGACGGAACTTTTCATTCCGATAGTAGGTGGTTATAAGATGGCATTAACGTTGATATTTATTTACAGACAGGCAAATGTAAATACTGTTAGAACTTGCAAAATTAGATAATAAAAATAAAGTAACATTAGGCAACAGCTTTTGGATAATTTTATGGGTAGTGTTTTTCTTGGCCACCGCGGATCTTTAATTAGTTGTCGTTTAAATAATTATTTAAAAAATAATATTTATTAATTAGGGATGAATACGAACGAGGTGGATAAGGCTTGACAATATTTAGGAGCCTCATTAATTATGACCCAACAGTTAATGTCTCAAATTAGTATTTTAATTAATTCGTTAATCACACATTAAATTTGTATAAAATATTTTAGGTGTAAATAAGAGAGTTTTAATCTTTAAAGGATAGACATTTCTTGAATTTTCAAGGCATAAATTATTAGTCATTAGCTAACACAAACATTAAAAAGCGACAAAGATTTATGGTAAAAATAACTATCAAAATTACTTGTAAAAATATGTTTTAATTTATTAATTTATGAATGACAACTAATCGCCGGATGTAAAATATAAAATTTTACATAGATCATTGATCTCACGGCAATTATTTAAACTAAAATTGAACATAAATAATCGAAAAATGTTTATCCTAGATCAGATATGAAGAAATCATAACACAACATGAAATTGTTGGAAGATCTGTTATTAATTACAAGATTTACGAGAGGGTACTGTCGTGGAACTTTCTCATAAACAAAACCGAAAGCGTTTAGCATGTGACGAGATTGTTATTTGTACAGGGTGAGCAAAACTCTTGTCTCAGAAACACCACAGAAAACATCTGAAAAGAGGTTCTTAAATCGGATTGAATCAGGTCCATCGTAAGCCAAATTTGCATATTTTTCATGTTTTTAAACTGAGACAATGATGTCATAGAATTTTTCCCCTGAAATATACCTAGATTTGGCATATTTAAAAAGAGCTAACTTTTATAAACAAATTTTGTTGATACAAAAATTTTCTATCTTTCCCTTAAAAAATTATAAGCAAATTTTAAAAAAAAAAAGGTATTATCTAAAATTCACAGTTGTGATTTAAACAAGTTGACTTTGGAAACAAATAGAAAAATTGCATCTGTCAATAATTAAGCTAATGGTTGACAAATATCGTTTTAATGTTGTTTTACTTTTAAAATGTTTACACACAACGAAAAAGTCGACATGTTATTAATTTATGGGGAATCTCAAAAGAACGCTAGAAGAACAGTTCGGTTATATGCCCAGAGATACCTGAACGTGTTATTCAAGCTTAAAAATATTTGCAACATTGGCACGAAATTTACGTGCAAATAACGAGGCATTTTCTTCTCGTAAAGGAAAAAAAATTGTTATAAGAGTGAAATTCTGACAATATTGTTGCCCTTGTTTTGCAGTATTTTGAAGACCATTGTTTGCTTCGCGGTCTAATTTGGCAGCAAGAGCTAAGTGCTCTAATTATGTTTCGCTTATTGCGTAACTGGTTTATTGTACTGCAAAGCAAACAAA
>JAHWXV010417694.1:0-10027 GCA_024586415.1 Phrixothrix hirtus
AAATATTTGTTCAAACTTTAATCTGGTTTTGGCTCATGCAATTAAAATAAATATAAATACACAAGGTACAGTTAGGATAATCCCTTGTAATCTTTAGAAATCTTTAACAAATTGACAGGTGGAAACCACCTTTAAAATACGAAATTTTATAAACAATTTAAAATATTACGTTTGCTGCATTGTTTAAAGTTAATGCACGCTATCCGATTAATTATTATTAACAGACCAAGAGCAATGCAGTAAACATTGGTAGTTACAGCAATAAATATATTTATTAATAAATGAAATCTTTCACTACGACCACTAATCATTGTATATTTTAAAGACAGTTTATTTACCAATTAGAATATTAGCAGACTTTTATAAGACGAAGTTTATGAAAATATATTATACCAGGTTGATTGCTGGCAACTTTACCCAGTTTATAAAAATTTTAAACTAAAATAAAAATATTACTCACCATCAGAGCTTTTATTTAAAATATTTGCTAGCAACTGAATTGCAATTTCCTGTAAGACTAAATTATCAGAATTTGTTATCATTTGAAATATTTCTTCAACAATATTGAATTCAATTACAATATCTTTACGTAGCCTAGTTAATAACCCATCAAGTAACATAATTAAATTATAATTATGGTTCGATTTAGGCAATTTCATAAGATTTTCTAGTTGTGGGTAAACAATGGCTTGCTGAACTTCAACGCTTTGGTAGCCTATAATGATTTTACACACTGAAGAAATATTTTCCATCAAGCATTTGTGTTTATCATCATTAAAATTGTGATTTAAAACCCACTGTATAAGTTTTTGAATTATTTGTTCTTTTTCTATTAAAAACGTTTGAATTAAATCATTTCCTTCGTTAATTTCTAACAGATGTTTTAAACTTCTTGTTGCTATTTCTGCTTTATCTATATCTTCCAAACAATAATTTATGAGAACTGGTAAAACAAAATGGGTAAATTCTTTTTGGTCTGCAATAACTATAATAGCATCTAAATATAATTTTAAGGTTTCATCATCTTTAATGACAATTTTATCAAGAACATTATTTTGTACTTCGGTAGTATATAGCTCGGCCATTTTTTTAAAAAATTTTAGTAATGTTAGTCGCACCAATTCTGATTGATGTTTTATTAGCATTACGGATAAAATTTCATAAAACATAATTCGTGAATTAGAAGGCAAATAATCTGCAATTAAAAATGAACTTGAAAAGCCTGCTATTTTAAGTTCATCATTAAGTAATGTTGCTTTCAAACACAAACTAGGAATTACTGATAATTCCTTAACTTTAGTAATGTCATTATCATTGTTTAAATTTACATAAACTTGAAGAAAATCAACTAGATATTTTAAAAGTAAGGCTTGATGAGATGGTATTGTACTCATACTAAATGTATTTACAAGAATTGGTACGATTTCAATATTGATGTAGTTTGCAGAAATTTGTGAAGCTTTTGCAACATGATAAAGCATTTTACAAGAAGGCATAAATAGTTTCATAGTAGGTAATAAATTTCCTTTAAGTGTATCGATGATATCATACACTATTCTTTTATAAACATCTGTTGGACTGTTTGATAATTTCCTCATTACAACCTCAAATGTTTCTAAAGCAGATTGTTCAATTTCTTTACTGCTACTATTTAAGACTTCTCTTTGAATTTGTGACCAAAAGTCTGTAGAATGTTGAATGTATTCCGAGAGACCAAATGTTTTGCAACCTTTTGCCTAAAATAAACTTATGCAATAGCTTTTGAGATATTCTATATACTTACAAGAATTTGCAAAGAATCTAACTTAGCAATAGCCAATGAAGAAGACAATTTTTCTAGCGCTAATGGTAAACAAAATTCTGCAAATTGATTTATAGCACATAAACAATTGCTAAGTGCATCTGCGAGCATTTCTCTACTTATATTCTGAAATCAATTTTATATAATAAATCTTAAAATAATATTAACCTTACATTGGGATTTTGTGATGGAGCTTTAAAATCAACAGGAAAATAGCATGCCAAAACTTCAAATATTTCTTCATTTAAATGATCAAATGTAAAGCTTTGCAAAAAATTTGGCAACCAACTGAATAAAAACAATAAATTACGAGGATCTCTTTCTCCATCAATAGATGATATAACACCATAAATAAAATCAAAAGCCATTTGTTGCAATTCTATAAAATAATGAAAATAAATGTTTTATTATGAAGAGTTACTACTTACCTATGATTTTATATTCCGAACTAATTTTCAAAATTTGATAAATATTATATCTATCGGGTTGTTGTTGTTGCTGACAAGGTACATAGAGAAATATAGCTGCTAACAGTTGCATGATTACACCTTCCGGTAAATTATTAAATTGTATTATTGCTAAAATACCATTCAAAACAGCCGGTACCACCTGAAAAAGTATTATACAATAACATTATTTTCAAGTTTATTCTAGCATTGAGTTACTTGATGATGATCATTTAATCGATCTTTATAAAAAGCACATATAAAGTCAAGTTGTGTAGTGTTAAGATAATCTTTTGGTAATAGTTGAATTACTTGCGATAGTATACGCATCCCATGTTCTCTATTTTCAGGAGATAAATCCACTAATAAAATTTTTAGCTTTTCAACTAGCTGGAGAATTGTAAAAGAACCTACTTGTATATCTAGAATATGGTTGTTTATATTATTTAATATATTTAAAATATTAGATTTTTTTTAATATTTACCATTTGCTGTTTGGCTACATTTTTTTAAAAATTCTGGTTCATCTGTAATCACAGTTTGAAATTCGTTTATAAAATTATTCTCTTTCATTTCCATGTTTTGTATCTAATCATAATTTAACCTAAAATTAAAATTAGGGAATTTGTATATACAATGTATACATGGGAATTTGAAACTAAACTTGAGCAACACAAAAGCATGTTAATATAACACCGAATTTTAATACCGTGCGATACTGAAAAATTATCTAGGCGTTTGTCATAAATAAAGTAGAGTAGCGGCTTTGCTAAGATGACGGGAGTGCGTCTAGATTAGGGGCATTGGAAATGATTTCTATCACAGTAATATTTATTTAAATCAAAGAAAAATGGTTATTTCATCGCTAGACAAGAAAATAATCTTTTGAGAAAAATTGCAACAAGCGAGTATTTGCAATAGTATATTACGATACGAGATCGGTAAGTGCGCTCTATTGATTGAGCAAGTATAGTAGTAATTTTCGTGACCTATAAAAGACGACTTTTGCAGGATTGCTGTTTTTATAAAACAGGATTTAGGATGACATTAAATTTGAATGTAATACGCCAGTGGCGGTTCCTCAACAAGAGCTGCAAAGCTGCAGTTCTGCTGTTAATTGCTGAAAATAATCGGTTTTATGTATTTTATACATGTACATATATACATGTGTTTCCCAGAATCGTACAGCATTAATCAAATAACCAAATTTCGTTGGTACTACGAGTTGAAACCATTAAAATTAGGTTAAATTAATATTGGTCTGCTGAGAATACTGGCTAGTGAGTGCTTTTGAGGTTATGTATGTTATATACTGTTGTGTTTTACTTAAATCCATTTCCTATAAATAATTCACTTTGTAATAAATTCAAGAACTATGATTTATTTTATAGCATTTTGAGTAAAATTAAAATTAACAAAAATTCAAAAACTAAAAAAATATTGAATATGCTGCCCGTTTTCATTAATACACACATTTATGCGAAATTGCATAATATAAAACACATTTTGTAGTATTCTGTCATTTATTTTTTCAGATCTTCTTATTATATTGTTTTTTAGATCTGTTATGTGAATTGGATCTCTGAATACACAATTTTTTGAGTATGGAAAAATAAAGAAGTCCAACGGGGTTAGATCACAAGAATGCGCTGGAAATCTGTCCTTGCTTATTAAATCTGTCTCTGAAGAACTCGTGAAGATAATTTAATGTTTCGTGTGCAACGTGCGGTCTAGAAAAATCCTGTTGGAAGAAGCCATTCTGGAGTTCATCATCATGAACTTCATTAATAAATTGTCGCAAAATAGCATCTCTAAAAGTATAAGCTACATGACCTTCAAACAATATTGGGGCGATAATTCTTCGCCTTGTCATCACTAACCATACACCAATTTTAATTGAATGTAAAGGAACTTCTGTAAAAAAATGCGGATTGTTAAGGCTCCACATACGCATGTTCTGAGAATTTAAATATCCATCAAAGTGAAACCAAGCCTCATCTAAAAAAAATGTTAAATTTAATACATCGTCATTCATATTTTCATTGAACCATTGACACTACGCCAGTCTTTTATTATAATCTGATGGTAAAAGTTCTTGGTACATTTACAACATATATGAATGCATATGAAGGTTTTGATAAATAATGGGTAGTGGTACATTTTAAATCTATCTGCTGTGCAAGTCTTCTAATTGAAGTGGTAAATTCTTCTTGTATTGCATTTCTAACATTATTTGTAACGTTCTCATTTCTAGCACGAGATCTACTTTTTGGTCTATGATTAATATTCCTAGTACTGCGGAAACAATCAACTGATCGTAACACTTGCCTTCTAAACTGATTCCTATTAAATACAGTCAAAGGAAATCGTTATCTAAATTCCACTATGTAGTTATTGATATCGTACTGTCATTCACCATTTTCTATACGTCTGCCATTATGAAAATAACTTCCACAATAAACATCTATTGTTCTTGTGTGAACATTTTCAGGGTTAGTAAATAAGAAATACAAATACAAAATTACATTTCCTGGTTATTTGTTTTTTATATTAAGTTTAATATGTGTATGAAATAAAATAAGATCTACCTCGTCAAAGTCATGGCAAGAGTTGATTCCAAGACTTTTGGAACACACGTTATGTATATATGCATGTGTATAAAATACATAAAACCGGTTAATTTTTGCATGTTCAGCTGCAACTGTGCAGCTCTTGTTGGGAAACCGCCCTTGTATACGTATTTTCGAAAATTGTTAATAATCCTTTCCATAGCTACTTTAACCTATTCGATTCAGTTTAATGTTCGAACACACCCATTTGATATTTAAAATAATTTAATTCTGGAGCCTCACTTTAAAATGAATATTTCGGATACAATGGGGGCCGTTACGTACAATTTATCGATGGGTCATTTGGTTATGTCAAGTAGTTACGCAGCTTTTATATATTCTTTTAGTAAACATGTCGTAATTTACGGGGTTTTCGAAGCAGCATACCCTTAAAATGTTATAAATAATGTATTTTCAAAGCAAAGTTGATGAAATTCACAAATTACGCAGTTTAAATCTTTCTGAAGAGATTATGTACTAAATATTTGGATTCTTGTTTCTTTTGACTTTTATACAGTAAAAGTAAAATCATCAAAATTCGATATACCTTTGTATGTGGCTCAAAATTAATGGCTTGTGGTTGTATACGATAAATTAACATACTGTATAAAAGTATATTCTTTTATGTTATATTCTCAATTTCAGGTTGTCTTGAACCACAAATTAGTATCAATATGTCGTATACGGCATAAGCTCGCGCCAGCGGTATTCATGTGCATTATTAAAAACAGGAAATGTTTATTTCCTATATTAATTTGCATTGTTAAAAACCAAAAAGATTTATGTTTTGTAGGCAGATTATTTTTAATAGTAGAAATTGAGATTACTATTTGACGTTTTGTCAGCGCCCATCGAATTATTGGTAATGCACTCGCTGTTTCATTGATCTAGTTTAGGCAATTTACATTGAGAAAATGCGTTTATTTTTTAGTATTTAAAGTACAATTACGATCGAGAGTACCTCCAAAGTGAAGTGAACCATACAACTTTTAGTATGAAACTAACCCGAAAGGAATTCGTTATCTACAAAAATCACGGTGTTACTAATTAATAATCATCATAGTATCTGTGGTTACCAATTATTTAGTAAAAACAAAAACGTAAATTACGTAACATTTTCGATGCAAATATATTTATTTATAGCAATGAGTGGTGCAATCATTCATCCAAACCTTATCAATTAGAATGCAATATTTTAAATACAGAACTGGAAAATTGTTGCTTTAACTTGCAAGTATATAATTTCGTCAAGTCTTATCGCGCCGAGAACGCGTCGGTGTTAGGGAACAAAGAAAAAGGATTCGAATAAAAGCTTTCGTTCGAGGTTGACGCATATATTTGAGTACAACTAACATTTTGGCAATTTTAAGTAATTCTTAAGATTGAAGGATAAAACGTGTGACAAATGAAATGATTTACCAACAAAACTGTTTGGTGTTTTATTTCAGCTGAAAAAGGTTGTTACTCCATCTAAATAACATTTTTTTATAAAAGCCTATAGCCATTATGAATATTAAAGGTTCAGACTAAAGGCATATGTGTGATGGATCGAGATATTTTGGATAAACACGGGGTTTCTCACAGATTCGTCTAGTTGTTTAGTTATCTCTTAACTGTAAGCTTTTAGACATTTTGTAAACACCTACTGCTTAAATGATTGCTTTATTTTTCACTTTTATAATCAATCTAGTATCTTGTGATTGTTTTGCTCACGTTAACACCGCGTTTTCACTGAATGTGGCGCATTTTAATGTTCAGTATATGCAGGACGAAAATTTTTTTAAATTGTTCTAGTTATAAAACTTTTTGTATAATGTTATTTAATTAAGGCCGAATATTTGAGAACGCTCACAATAATCTTTAATGTGTGTTACACCTGTAACATTTATTTGTATTTGAGTAATAAATTTGGAACCCCACTGACGTCGTTAATAATTAAACCTCCGAGAGACATTGTCTGTATCTCTTGTTTAAGGCATGTGCCTATTTCAGTTGGTTTCTACTACTCAATAACTGCTTTATTTAATTTTGTTCTTCCATAGTGATTTACTTGTACTTGTTTCGTTATATTGTTGAACTGTATCAATTGACTAAAATATCGTTTAGTGAAGTGATAAATTTGGTGCTTAAAACATCTTGTTTTATTTGATTTAAACCTGATTAATTTAAGAAAATTATTATGTCTTATTGAGAAGTAAAGGGGGGATTATATTGCTATTCCCCAATAAATAATTAGTAACCGCAACTCATTTAGACATGATTAATTTGCACACTACTCGCTATTCAGTTTCATTTCAGTTCAATCTTTATACTGGGCGATCATAAACCAACCCACCTGTTTATTTGCTAACCCTTATCGGACTACTCGGTGCTCGCGTATTTCGCTTTCCTAAATACCGCTTTAAATAATAACGCCTCAGTGCAAATTATTTTGAGTCATCTATTTGCTAGACAGCGTGGATCAGTATCAGATCCGTCCACATCACGTATTTGTAGCATACTTAATCACATCCGGTCTTTTGGTTGACGTAGTGATCAAGGTACCTAAATATACAAAAGTAGCCCCCCACTCTTTAATTAAGGTTTCTCTCAGCCGACCTGATTACCTCGGCCGCTATCGTATGAGTCTTCTGTCTTCACTCGTAAGGTAAAATCTTAACCACCTAGATATACAGGGTGTTCGTATTCGCAGATCATGAAAATTATGGCTCTCAAATTCCTGCATACGTGGGATAATCCATGACCTCGCTTCACTATAGCTCTACTGACAGTGGCTGAATGTTCGACGAGCTACAACCGTGCTTATTTACAATTTAGCCCGAGATAAACTTATAATTTTTGACGTTCTAACATGTTGAGGCCTCGTGTGTTGACATTGTAAAGTTCATTTCAGTAACATCTCCGTGATTAAACAGTGAAATAGCAAATACCTGTTATGGTTTAAAATTTTTGGAACTCTCATCAGTCACAATTTTAATTTAATTTAAATTTAGTCGTTTCTTTTTAGTTTCGTTATTCTATTTTGGATTAAGATGTTAGTATATTTTATTAGTTTTCAATTATTGTAAAAGGATTTTAATCTTTGTGATCATTGAATTTCTAAATATTCACCGATATAAGAAGACGAATTGTTTTCAATTCTTTTTCTCTTAGTCAATTTTAATTTTCTTTTGTTAAACAAAATGGCAGCCCCCAGCAAACAAAATTCATTTCCCAGCACGATTACACGAAATATCGCGCTCTTTTATTTTACCCAATCTACTCCGCCCCCCGAGAACTGCCTTTCTTTACATGGATTAATGGTCTGACCCAGAACCCGCTTTGATATACTACCAACTTGCCTTTACAGCAACAACAATAATAAGAACAATGTAAACTAATATTGGAAATACAAACATTATTATGGAAATTACAAATACATTATAATTCTTAAAATATATATTTTCCCTTAAGCATGGGCAATTCCATTAATTTAGGTAAACAAACATATTCGGATCTGCCTGCTATCCATGACTCATGTGATCAGTATTTTCCTCAGCCATGAGTTATTTGTAAACAGCATTATATACAGAGAATGGTCCCTTTTAAACACCAATATACGTGGTGATCATATATTAGTATCAATATACAAAATGTTTTGTTCGCATATTTATAATTCATCATCATTGATTAAAAAATTTCCTAAAAAATTAAATATTGTTTTGTTCGCATATTTATAATTCATCATCATTGATTAAAAAATTTCCTAAAAAATTAAATATTGGTGACAAACATAACTAGATTTCACTATGTTCAAACATTGTAGCCAAAAAATCAAAGGTGAGCCAAAAAATCCATGATGAACGTCTAAATTCAAAGATGACGGACAAAAATCCAATATGGAATACAAACCTAAATAGATTTCCAACTGAAAGTTCATAGAGATTGCCAACTATAATTCTAATATGGCCAACAAAATTCCGCCATTTTGATTCAACCCACAATTTTTAATGTACATTTATTTTGACGCATCCTGTATATTTATTTTTGATTTGCCCTGTATATATTTATTTTAAATTACCCGGTATATAGTGATGGGGTTGGAAGTGGGGGGAAATAAAATTTGTGGAGGTGAAGGTGTGGCCAAAGGTGATGGAGATGAGGGTGAAGATCAAATGTGCGGGAAAAGGTGTGGTGGTGTGGGGATGGGGTAAAATGCGCTGTTCAAAATGTGGTTGGGGTAAAATGTAACAGGTTTTGTCGATGGGAGTGGGTCGAAATTGGGGAGACGAGGCCATGGCTTAGAATTCCCTATCTCAATCTACGGTTGCTCCTCATTATTGTCCCTTAATTTCATTTCGGAAAGCTTCCCTTACTCAAATAGGGGATGTCTAAGAACTGTATGACACTATGCTAACTTTTGTTTAAAATTCGGAATAAAATTTCAATGTTACAGTTAGCCAAATGAAATAAAACAAACTAAGTTTATAACTCAATGTATATTATTTTATCTAGTCAACCATACCTAACCTTGAAATTTTATATAAAATTGTATACAAAATTTAACAAGTATCATACAGCTCTAATAATTATGATTTTATTCAAAATATAGCATAACGAAGTTAGTAAACCCGTGATATAATAAACGACCGCATATAAGAAACAAAATCACAAGTGCCGAACTGATTTACATTTATTAACGTACATTTTACGATTGCTTTTAGCAATCATATTTATAACGAACGGTCGCAAATAACGAACACTTTAATTATTGTAAATTAGATTTTAACATCTTTTATAACGAACTTAATTTGAAAAATTAACCAATTTTGAGAATTAATTAGCAAAGAAGACAAATAAACTTATTTACTTGCATTAGACTATGTAAATTCCAATAAGCAAGTTTTAAAATATACGTCAAGAATTTCATTAGACATTTGTGAAATACGGTGCATTACACCGTTATTTTTAAATGCACGCCAACTTATGCGTGGTTTTACTCTTATATAAAGTTAAATTTAGGTGTATTCTTTTTGTCATTTTGCAGTGAGAAACTAAGAATCTCAGCCCAAGCAGCACTTTTAGTTATTGATACGTATTGTAACAAAAATTAGAAACAGTAAATGGAAAATTCTAGAATCATCTAGAATGTTTTCTTTATAATAAAATAGATGATGTAATCAGCAAATGAC